>JAXIVJ010001827.1:0-10000 GCA_036785665.1 Chirona hameri
GACTCAAGACTAGGCTGGCGTCAGTGAACTAGGGTTCAAATGTAACTGCCGCCGCCGCGGTCGCGGCGTTGGTTGATCGATGCGGCGCGGCGGCGGCGGCGGCTAGGACTCAATATCACGCTCCTGCTGGAGCTCGGGGTACCGGTGTGGATGTTGGGGAGTCCGGACGGCACTGCCAGGAATGGGACCGCAAGGCGGACCAATGCGGCGAGAAACGACTATGCGCGGGTGAGTTTTACCCAGCGCCGAGACGCACCCACCAGCCAGACAAGAGGATAGGACTCCAATAAAGGCGGCGCTCGAGCGAATCCGGTGACCGTGCTCGATTATGATGGCATACGATGTGACGTCATGCGGCGTGAAGCATGACGTCGCCCTGCAGCGGGTGTTCAGTATTGAGCAGACTTCGTTTGGGTCGTCTGGAGAGAATACTGCGAGTTGTGAGCGGGACAAACCTCACTCGGCCTCAGGTCGGGGTCGACGCCCCCGGCCGGCCACGCGGGACTCGGGTCCCGTTATGTGGTGGTATTCCCGATCTTTCAGTGTCTGCGCGTCTGTGTGACGTCACTGATGATGACGTCAGTGTGGCGCGTGTGACGTCATGTTGACGTGACAGTCGTTGGTCCTGGCGTCGTGTAGCATCCTCGGCGGCGACCCGCCCGTTCGTCAAGTCCAAAGCGATTTCCTTTGACCATGTTCAGGTTTAGTTCCATTGGGAATTAATACACACAAACAGTCCTCGATTCGTGGCGTGTTTGGCTGTGGGATTTAACGGCTGGGTTTGGGAGCGAAAATCGGCCGTTTGGCTGGAGAGCGTACGAGCTAAAAGCAGAGGGCGGCCGGTTAGCTGAGTCTGTCCGTCTGTGGTCAGTGCGGCGCGTGGGAGAGGGTCCAGCTGGAGAGAGGTCACGTGCCTCGGCCGACTCTTAGCGGAGAGTGTGGGAGACGGGCAGATGGCCGGCTGACGGTTGGTGCAGACTGGTGTAGACTGGTGCCTGACTGGTGCCGAACTGGCGTGCGCTGTTCAGTGGCAGCGGGTCTGGGAGACGGTGAAGGCTGTCTGATGCTGTTCGCGTAGCGCGAGGGATGTTCGGGGTCCGGGTGACTCAGTTAGTAGAGCGTTGGCTCGAAATCCACAGGTTCCGGGTTCGAATCTGACGACTGAGTCTTTTCCCCGGTTGGGACGGCGCGAGAGATCCCGACGATCAATAACTGCGGTCGCATCGGCGTGAAGCTCCAATACCACCACCCTGAGGTTCGCTCCCTGACCTCCAATACCACCACCCTGAGGCACGCTCCCTGACCTCCAATACCATCACCCTGAGGTACGCTCCCTGACCTCCAATACCTCCTCCCTGACCTCCAATACCACCACCCGGAGGTACACTCCCTGACCCCCCCCCTCCCCAATACCACCACCCTGACCTCCAATACCACCACCCTGAGGTACGCTCCCTGACCTCCAATACCATCACCCTGAGGTACGCTCCCTGACCTCCAATACCTCCTCCCTGACCTCCAATACCACCACCCGGAGGTACACTCCCTGACCTCCAATACCACCACCCTGACCTCCAATACCACTACCCTGAGGTACGCTCCCTGACCTACAATACCACCACCCTGAGGTACGCTCCCTGACCTCCAATACCTCCTCCCTGACCTCCAATACCACCACCCTGAGGTACACTCCCTGACCTCCAATACCACCACCCTGACCTCCAATACCACCACCCTGAGGTACGCTCCCTGACCTCCAATACCACCACCCTGAGGTCCGCTCCCTGACCTCCAATACCTCCTCCCTGACCTCCAATACCACCACCCGGAGGTACGCTCCCTGACCTCCAATACCTCCTCCCTGACCTCCAATACCTCCTCCCTGACCTCCAATACCACCACCCTGAGGTACACTCCCTGACCTCCAATACCATCACCCTGAGGTACGCTCCCTGACCTCCAATACCTCCGCCCTGACCTCCAATACCACCACCCGGAGGTACACTCCCTGACCTCCAATACTACCACCCTGACCTCCAATACCACCACCCTGAGGTACGCTCCCTGACCTCCAATACCACCACCCTGAGGTACGCTCCCTGACCTCCAATACCTCCTCCCTGACCTCCAATACCACCACCCTGAGGTACGCTCCCTGACCTCCAATACCACCACACTGAGGTACGCTCCCTGACCTCCAATACCTCCCTGACCTCCAATACCACCACCCGGAGGTACGCTCCCTGACCTCCAATACCTCCTCCCTGACCTCCAATACCACCACCCGGAGGTACGCTCCCTGACCTCCAATACCTCCTCCCTGACCTCCAATACCGCCACCCTGAGGTACGCTCCCTGACCTCCAATACCTCCTCCCTGACCTCCAATACCAGCACCCTGAGGTACACTCCCTGACCTCCAATACCTCCTCCCTGACCTCCAATACCACTACCCTGAGATACGCTCCCTGACCTCCAATACCACCACCGGGAGGTACGCTCCCTGACCTCCAATACCTCCTCCCTGACCTCCAATACCACCACCCGGAGGTACGCTCCCTGACCTCCAATATCTCCTCCTTGACCTCCAATACCACCACCCTGAGGTACGCTCCCTGACCTCCAATACCACCACCTTGAGGTACACTCCCTGACCTCCAATACCTCCTCCCTGACCTCCAATACCACCACCCGGAGGTACGCTCCCTGACCTCCAATACCTCCTCACTGACCTCCAATACCACCACCCTGAGGTACGCTCCCTGACCTCCAATACCAGCACCCTGAGGTACACTCCCTGACCTCCAATATATCCTCCCTGACCTCCAATACCACCACCCTGAGGTACACTCCCTGACCTCCAATACCTCCTCCCTGACCTCCAATACCACCACCCTGAGGTACACTCCCTGACCTCCAATACCACCACCCGGAGGTACGCTCCCTGACCTCCAATACCACCACCCTGAGGTACGCTCCCTGACCTCCAATACCTCCTCCCTGACCTCCAATACCACCACCCTGAGGTATGCTCCCTGACCTCCAATATCTCCTCCCTGACCTCCAATACCACCACCCGGAGGTACGCTCCCTGACCTCCAATACCTCCTCCCTGACCTCCAATACCTCCTCCCTGACCTCCAATACCACCACCCTGAAGTAAACTCCCTGACCTCCAATACCATCACCCTGAGGTACGCTCCCTGACCTCCAATACCTCCTCCCTGACCTCCAATACCACCACCCGGAGGTACACTCCCTGATCTCCAATACCACCACCCTGACCTCCAATACCACCACCCTGACCTCCAATACCACCACCCTGAGGTACGCTCCCTGACCTCCAATACCACCACCCTGAGGTACGCTCCCTGACCTCCAATACCTCCTCCCTGACCTCCAATACCACCACCCGGAGGTACGCTCCCTGACCTCCAATACCTCCTCCCTGACCTCCAATACCAGCACCCTGAGGTACACTCCCTGACCTCCAATACCTCCTCCCTGACCTCCAATACCACCACCCTGAGATACGCTCCCTGACCTCCAATACCTCCTCCCTGACCTCCAATACCACCACCCTGAGTTACGCTCCCTGACCTCCAATACCACCACCCTGAGGTACGCTCCCTGACCTCCAATACCTCCTCCCTGACCTCCAATACCACCACCCGGAGGTACGCTCCCTGACCTCCAATACCTCCTCCCTGACCTCCAATACCACCACCCGGAGGTACGCTCCCTGACCTCCAATACCTCCTCCCTGACCTCCAATACCACCACCCTGAGGTACGCTCCCTGACCTCCAATACCTCCTCCCTGACCTCCAATACCACCACCCGGAGGTACGCTCCCTGATCTCCAATACCTCCTCCCTGACCTCCAATACCACCACCCTGAGGTACGCTCCCTGACCTCCAATACCAGCACCCTGAGGTACACTCCCTGACCTCCAATACCTACTCCCTGATCTCCAATACCACCACCCTGAGGTACGCTCTCTGACCTCCAATACCTCCTCCCTGACCACCAATACCACCACCCTGAGGTACACTCCCTGACCTCCAATACCACCACCCGGAGGTACGCTCCCTGACCTCCAATACCACCACCCTGAGGTACGCTCCCTGACCTCCAATACCACCACCCGGAGGGACGCTCCCTGACCTCCAATACCACCACCCTGAGGTACGCTCCCTGACCTCCAATACCACCACCCTGAGGTACGCTCCCTGGCCTCCAATACCACCACCCTGAGGTACGCTCCCTGACCTCCAATACCTCCTCCCTGACCTCCAATACCACCACCCTGAGGTACGCTCCCTGACCTCCAATACTACCATCCTGAGGTACGCTCCCTGACCTCCAATACCACCACCCTGAGGTGCGCTCCCTGACCTCCCTGATCACCACCCGGAGGTACACTCCCCGACCCCCAATACCACCACCCTGACCTCTAATACCTCCTCCCTGACCTCCAATACCACCACCCGGAGGTACGCTCCCTGACCTCCAATACCATCACCCGGAGGTACACTCCCTGACCTCCAATACCACCACCCTGAGGTACACTCCCTGACCTCCAATACCTCCTCCCTGAGGTACACTCCCTGACCTCCAATACCAGCACTCTCAGGTACGCTCCCTGACCTCCAATACCACCACCCTGAGGTACACTCCCTGACTCCCAATACCACCACCCTGAGGTACGCTCCCTGACCTCCAATACCACCACCCTGAGGTACGCTCCCTGACCTCCAATACCACCACCCTGAGGTACGCTCCCTGACCTCCAATACCTCCTCCCTGACCTCCAATACCACCACCCTGAGGTACGCTCCCTGACCTCCAATACTACCATCCTGAGGTACGCTCCCTGACCTCCAATACCACCACCCTGAGGTGCGCTCCCTGACCTCCCTGACCACCACTCGCGGAGGTACACTCCCTGACCCCCAATACCACCACCCTGACCTCCAATACCTCCTCCCTGACCTCCAATACTACCACCCTGAGGTACACTCCCTGACCTCCAATACCACCACCCTGACCTCCAATACCACCACCCTGAGGTACGCTCCTTGACCTCCAATACCACCACCCTGAGGTACGCTCCCTGACCTCCAATACCTCCTCCCTGACCTCCAATACCACCACCCTGAGGTACGCTCCCTGACCTCCAATACCACCACCCTGAGGTACGCTCCCTGACCTCCAATACCTCCTCCCTGACCTCCAATACCACCACCCGGAGGTACGCTCCCTGACCTCCAATACCTCCTCCCTGACCTCCAATACCACCACCCTGAGGTACACTCCCTGACCTCCAATACCATCACCCTGAGGTACGCTCCCTGACCTCCAATACCTCCTCCCTGACCTCCAATACCACCACCTGGAGGTACACTCCCTGACCTCCAATACCACCACCCTGACCTCCAATACCACCACCCTGAGGTACGCTCCCTGACCTCCAATACCACCACCCTGAGGTACGCTCCCTGACCTCCAATACCTCCTCCCTGACCTCCAATACCACCACCCGGAGGTACGCTCCCTGTCCTCCAATACCTCCTCCCTGACCTCCAATACCACCACCCGGAGGTACGCTCCCTGACCTCCAATACCTCCTCCCTGACCTCCAATACCAGCACCCTGAGGTACACTCCCTGACCTCCAATACCTCCTCCCTGACCTCCAATACCACCACCTGGAGGTACGCTCCCTGACCTCCAATACCTCCTCCCTGACCTCCAATACCACCACCCTGAGGTACGCTCCCTGACCTCCAATACCACCACCCTGAGGTACGCTCCCTGACCTCCAATACCTCCTCCCTGACCTCCAATACCACCACCCGGAGGTACGCTCCCTGACCTCCAATGCCTCGTCCCTGACCTCCAATACCACCACCCTGAGGTACGCTCCCTGACCTCCAATACCACCACCCTGAGGTACGCTCCCTGACCTCCAATACCTCCTCCCTGACCTCCAATACCACCACCCGGAGGTACGCTCCCTGACCTCCAATACCTCCTCCCTGACCTCCAATACCACCACCCGGAGGTACGCTCCCTAACCTCCAATACCTCCTCCCTGACCTCCAATACCTCCTCCCTGACCTCCAATACCACCACCCTGAGGTACGCTCTCTGACCTCCAATACCACCACCCTGAGGTACACTCCCTGACCTCCAATACCTCCTCCCTGACCTCCAATACCACCACCCGGAGGTACGCTCCCTGACCTCCAATACCTCCTCCCTGACCTCCAATACCACCACCCTGAGGTACGCTCCCTGACCTCCAATACCAGCACCCCGAGGTACACTCCCTGACCTCCAATACCTCCTCTCTGACCTCCAATACCACCACCCTGAGGTACGCTCCCTGACCTCCAATACCTCCTCCCTGACCTCCAATACCACCACCCTGAGGTACACTCCCTGACCTCCAATACCACCACCCTGAGGTACGCTCCCTGACCTCCAATACCTCCTCCCTGACCTCCAATACCACCACCCTGAGGTACGCTCCCTGACCTCCAATACCACCACCCGGAGGTACGCTCCCTGACCTCCAATACCACCACCCTGAGGTACGCTCCCTGACCTCCAATACCACCACCCTGAGGTACGCTCCCTGACCTCCAATACCACCACCCTGAGGTACGCTCCCTGACCTCCAATACCTCCTCCCTGACCTCCAATACCACCACCCTGAGGTACGCTCCCTGACCTCCAATACTACCATCCTGAGGTACGCTCCCTGACCTCCAATGCCACCACCCTGAGGTTCGCTCCCTGACCTCCCTGACCACCACCCGGAGGTACACTCCCTGACCCCCAATACCACCACCCTGACCTCCAATACCTCCTCCCTGACCTCCAATACCACCACCCGGAGGTACGCTCCCTGACCTCCAATACCATCACCCGGAGGTACACTCCCTGACCTCCAATACCACCACCCTGAGGTACACTCCCTGACCTCCAATACCTCCTCCCTGACCTCCAATACCACCACCATGAGGTACGCTCCCTGACCTCCAATACCACCACCCTGAGGTACGCTCCCTGACCTCCAATACCTCCTCCCTGACCTCCAATACCACCACCCGGAGGTACGCTCCCTGACCTCCAATACCTCCTCCCTGACCTCCAATACCACCACCCGGAGGTACGCTCCCTGACCTCCAATAACTCCTCCCTGACCTCCAATACCACCACCCTGAGGTACGCTCCCTGACCTCCAATACCACCACCCTGAGGTACACTGCCTGACCTCCAATACCTCCTCCCTGACCTCCAATACCACCACCCGGAGGTACGCTCCCTGACCTCCAATACCTCCTCCCTGACCTCCAATACCACCACCCTGAGGTACGCTCCCTGACCTCCAATACCAGCACCCTGAGGTACACTCCCTGACCTTCAATACCTCCTCCCTGACCTCCAATACCACCACCCTGAGGTACGCTCCCTGACCTCCAATACCTCCTCCCTGACCTCCAATACCACCACCCTGAGGTACACTCCCTGGCCTACAATACCACCACCCTGAGGTACGCTCCCTGACCTCCAATACCTCCTCCCTGACCTCCAATACCACCACCCTGAGGTACGCTCCCTGACCTCCAATACCACCACCCGGAGGTACGCTCCCTGACCTCCAATACCACCACCCTGAGGTACGCTGCCTGACCTCCAATACCACCACCCTGAGGTACGCTCCCTGACCTCCAATACCTCCTCCCTGACCTCCAATACCACCACCCTGAGGTACACTCCCTGACCTCCAATACCTCCTCCCTGACCTCCAATACCACCACCCTGAGGTACGCTCCCTGACCTCCAATACCTACTCCCTGACCTCCAATACCACCACCCTGAGGTACGCTCCCTGACTTCCAATACTTCCATCCTGAGGTACGCTCCCTGACCTCCAATACCACCACCCTGAGGTGCGCTCCCTGACCTCCCTGACCACCACCCGGAGGTACACTCCCTGACCCCCAATACCACCACCCTGACCTCAAATACCTCCTCCCTGACCTCCAATACCACCACCCGGAGGTACGCTCCCTGACCTCCAATACCATCACCCGGAGGTACACTCCCTGACCTCCAATACCATCACCCTGAGGTACACTCCCTGACCTCCAATACCTCCTCCCTGAGGTACGCTCCCTGACCTCCAATACCAGCACCCTGAGGTACGCTCCCTGACCTCCAATACCACCACCCTGAGGTACACTCCCTGACTCCCAATACCACCACCCTGAGGTACGCTCCCTGACCTCCAATACCATCACCCTGACCTCCAATACATCCTCCCTGACCTCCAATACCACCACCCGGAAGTACGCTCCCTGACCTCCAATACCTCCTCCCTGACCTCCAATACCACCACCCTGAGGTACGCTCCCTGACCTCCAATACCTCCTCCCTGACCTCCAATACCACCACCCTGAGGTACGCTCCCTGACCTCCAATACCTCCTCCCTGAGGTACGCTCTCTGACCTCCAATACCACCACCCTGAGGTACGCTCTCTGACCTCCAATACCATCACCCGGAGGTACACTCCCTGACCTCCAATACCACCACCCGGAGGTAGACTCCCTGACCCCCAATACCACCACCCTGAGGTACACTCCCTGACCTCCAATACCATCACCCGGAGGTACACTCCCTGACCTCCAATACCACCACCCTGAGGTACGCTCCCTGTCATCTAATACCACCACCCGGAGGTACGCTCCCTGATCTTCCCCCTGACCTCCAATACCACCACCCTGAGGTACGCTCCCTGACCTCCAATACTACCACCCTGAGGTACGCTCCCTGACCTCCAATACCACCACCAAGAGGTACGCTCCCTGACCTCCAATACCACCACCCTGAGGTGCGCTCCCTGACCTCCCTGACCACCACCCTGAGGTACGCTCCCTGACCTACAATACCACCACCCTGAGGTACGCTCCCTGACAAACTAAAAAAAAACACGTGTACGGGGAATTCAGACCAGCGGGAGTAGAAGCTACGGACATGGCATGCGTGTGTATGGCTTACTGTGCCAATCGCGTGATCATGAACGTTTAACTATGGAGGGGGGATTCTCCATAAATGATGGTTCATATTTCATCAGTGTGACTCACTAAGGTATGGGCGGAACGTAGGCGTTGCTAGCCCATGGAAAATGATTAGATCCTCTGTTTCTATCGATTGCGGCCGTCAAACATTTGCACTCAACCCGTGCCTTAATTAGGCCCATGTCGCCCTTTCGCACCACTGCACTGTCCACACGAACGTCGAATGCGGCATTCCTGGCTCCCGGGGTTGAGGCGGCATTCCTGGCTCCCGGGGGTTGATGCGGCATTCCTGGCTCCCGGGGGTTGATGCGGCATTCCTGGCTCCCGGGGGTTGATGCGGCATTCCTGGCTCCCGGGGGTTGATGCGGCATTTCTGGCTCCCGGAGGTTGATGCGGCATTCCTGGCTCCCGGGGGTTGATGCGGCATTCCTGGCTCCCGGAGGTTGATGCGGCATTCCTGGCTCCCGGGGGTTGATGCGGCATTCCTGGCTCCCGGGGGTTGATGCGGCATTCCTGGCTCCCGGGGGTTGATGCGGCATTTCTGGCTCCCGGGGGTTGATGCGGCATTCCTGGCTCCCGGGGGTTGATGCGGCATTCCTGGCTCCCGGGGGGTTGATGCGGCATTCCTGGATCCCGGGGGTTGATGCGGCATTCCTGGCTCCCGGGGGTTGATGCGGCATTTCTGGCTCCCGGGGGTTGATGCGGCATTTCTGGCTCCCGGGGGTTTATGCGGCATTCCTGGCTCCCGGGGGTTGATGCGGAATTCCTGGCTCCCGGGGGTTGATGCGGCATTCCTGGCTCCCGGGGGTTGATGCGGCATTCCTGGCTCCCGGGGGTTGATGCGGCATTCCTGGCTCCCGGGGGTTGAGGCGACATTCCTGGCTCCCGGGGGTTGATGCGGCATTCCT
>JAXIVJ010001827.1:17500-37500 GCA_036785665.1 Chirona hameri
GTGCCGGGGGGGGGGGGGGGGGTGTTCAGACCCCCCATCTAACTCGAAAACTAAAAGGGCTAGAAAGATGCCGAAAAAGGTGTTCCAAAGATCTCGACAAGCACATTCAAGTACGTAGTTGTTTTTTCCTCAAGTCAATATTGAGGTCATCAGAGGTCATCAAAGATCAAATTTTCCATTTTTAGGACCTTGCTCCAGAAACCCCCAGATATCACAGGAACTATGATAGCTAGGAACAAACGGAAAAAAGCAATGGCACGCTCTTGAAAAATGCAATCTTCCAAGTGTCCTCAGATTTTAGCTCAGGTCAATGGTTTAGGCTCCAGAGCTCATCAAATGTAAAAAGGCAAATATTTACAAAACAGTTGTTTACGAATATATTTTTTATCTAATAAAGACAAGGCAATGATTTTGATGCTATCGTGTTTGTCTCGTCAAGGCGCTTCGAATCATATTAGTGTTGACCAGGTTAGGTCGACTTAAAAAATTTACCTCAGGTCAAGGTCAAGTGGTGATCCAAGTAGGTCATGTTGCATATGGAAAGACGTCCCTCGACGAGACAAGCACATTGGTGTCGGGTTCACTTATCGATCGTCATTATGTCGAGAGTTATTGACATAAAACTGTTGGTGACCTCGGATGACCTCGGCTGAGCCTGTAGGGGTCACTGAACAAAAATGGCACCTAGGTAATCAAGAATGGCCTATAATAACATGATCCAGAAGTAATTATACTGATATCTTGCGTATCCTTGGAATAGGACGCATTTTAATATTTCCCCATTGACTTATAATGGGGAGGTCACGAAATTGACCCGACCTTAGGTCGCTGATATAAAAAATCCAAGATATACGAATTGTAGATATATATGACCTTATGAAATCCTGTATGTAAGTGTAAAACCGATCATCCAAAAACGGTGACTGTGGTACGACCACAAGTGTTTTTGGAGGTGTTGTCATGTGACCTGCTCTGGTGACCTGACCTGAGATGACCTGAGGTATTTTTTTACATAATGTGAGCAATTGATGCCGGAACAGCTGTTTTCTAAACCGTTAGGCCTAGCGTCCTGAAACTTTGTGAATTTTCCCAAAATTAAATTGCGCGTGTTGTGTCAAAATTTTGAGAGACAAAATCGGTCCAGCAGAGGCGGTTCCAGGCTCCTGTTTTGGAGAGGGTGTTACGAATGCGGTTTTGAGGCGCATACTTCCTTTCTGGTTTGCAATGTAATAAATGCGTCAGAAACAATTTCAATGCAATATGCATCATAGATACTGGGATTGTACATATTTTTGGGGCAGATGCGTACTCAGAAAAAAAGAAAATGGTAGTTGATACCCCTCCTCAAATTAGGTCCAACTTCAAATTAGTAAGATGATAAAAGCGTTACGCGCATGGTGCCTCCATGCTTTTCCTGGATCCGCCTATGTGCAATATATCACATTTAACAAATTACAGTATATAATTAAATTATAAATAATGTTTAATTATAAATAAAATTACAGTATTCAAATTACAGCCCAGATGTGACGTTCATGTCGTCCCAAATAATCACGAACAGCACATTTTTTTCTCTCAGAAAATCCCCCCATTTTACATTCCCTGAATACGCCTATATTTTTTTTGTCTTTTGATATATTAAAGACCAGTACATTTGAAGCTCAAAAACGTTTGTGGCATGACAATCGGTCGAGCCACATGGCCGCAATGACCTTTCAAAAAACACCCACAATTTTCGGATTTTTTTGCCCCTGGCCCCCCATTTTTGAACAAAACAAAAATGTCGGGGTCCAAAAAGAGAGATCTTGTCATGACGAATCGAATGGCGTTTTCCCCCATCGAAATCGACTGAGCGGTTCTCGAGATCTCTGGGGGGCAGAATCTGCACCCCCCTCCCCCCGCAGGTTAACGTAATTCTGGCCGCCCGCAGGAAATAGGGTTAAGCAATCGGATGACATCCGAACGGACAAACGGACAGGTGGCTGCCACTTCTTATAATTAGTATGAAATACATTTATATGTGACACGAATGACTAGAATATGCATCCCAAATAGTGATGAGCGAATCGCCTGGCAGTGCCTATCGAATATAGAGTCGTTTGAACAATCTACCATGAAGATTTCCGAAGAAGTAATTATTGTTCATCTATCACCTGCTATAGTTTAAAATAAAATAAAATACAGGTGGTAGATACAACTAAAAATTGCGTTCCTATGTAAAAATTATAAGGTAAAAACTGATTTTCTTTCACATTGTCCCGAACCATACTGATGGTTCATTCGGCACTTCCCCCCCCACTCAAAAATCCGTGGCGACGCCCCTGCTTGTTATGCCTATAATCTTGCGGGATTTGGATTTGGCTGGCCTTCGAACAAAACTAGCTCGATCGCAAAACACGGCAGCTGCTCCACTCCGATTTGTTTGTATATCTGCTGAGCTCCTCCGGCTTCTCGGCCGTGGTGTGATCTGTGGTGTGACCCGTGGTGTGACCTGTGGTGGTGATTACTCGGCTGGGGTGTGACCCGTGGTGTGACCTGTGGTGGTGATTACTTGGCCGTGGTGTGACCCGTGGTGTGACCTGTGGTGTGACCTGTGGTGTGACCTGTGGTGTGACCTGTGGTGTGACCTGTGGTGTGACCTGTGGTGTGACCTGTGGTGTGACCTGTGGTGTGACCTGTAGTGGTGGTTACTCGGCCGTGGTGTGACCCGTGGTATGACCTGTGGTGGTGATTACTTGGCCGTGGTGTGATCTGTGGTGTGACCCGTGGTGGTGATTACTTGGCCGTGGTGTGACCCGTGGTGTGCCCTGTGGTGGTGATTTTTCGGCCGTGGTGTGACCTGTGTTGGTGGTTACTCGGCCGTGGTGTGACCTGCGGTGTGACCTGTGGTGTGACCCGTGGTGTGGCCCGTGGTGTGACCCGTGGTGTGACCTGTGGTGTGACCTGTAGTGGTGGTTACTCGGCCGTGGTGTGACCTGTGGTGTGACCTGTGGTGTGACCCGTGGTGTGACCTGTGGTGTGACCTGTGGTGTGACCTGTGGTGTGACCTGGGGTGTGACCTGTGGTGTGACCTGTGGTGTTACCTGTGGTGTGACCTGTGGTGTTACCTGTGGTGTGACCTGTGGTGTGACCTGTGGTGTGACCTGTGGTGTGACCCGTGGTGTGACCTGTAGTGGTGGTTACTCGGCCGTGGTGTAACCTGTGGTGTGACCTGTGGTGTGACCTGTGGTGTGACCTGTGGTGTGACCTGTGGTGTGACCTGTGGTGTGACATGTGGTGTGAACTGTGGTGTGACATGTAGTGGTGGTTACTCGGCCGTGGTGTGACCTGTGGTGTGACCTGTGGTGTGACCTGTGGTGTGACCTGTGGTGTGACCTGTGGTGTGACCTGTGGTGTGACATGTGGTGTGACATGTGGTGTGACCTGTGGTGGTAGTTAGGGGCCTAACAGCGCCTGATGTGTGTATATGGCGTCCATGCTGTGGTGTGACTAAGAGGCTATTGCGGCTAAGCGGTTTTGGCGACTAAGCGGCTAAGTCGTGTACTGTGCGCGATCGCAACTCTGGTCGATGTTTAGCTCTTGCAGACGCAACAAGTGTACCGTTGTGGGCGGGGACGGGAGAGGAGGTTACTGCGCGGCATGGACGCTACGTCAGCAGCTATATCGTTAGCAATGATGTATAGCTGAGGGAGAGGCGGTCGACAGGTCCATCAGAGACGAGTCAGAGACGAGGCAGCTGGTAAGTAGGTATATTATCGCCAGTCAGACATGAAGTTCTCGTATTGAACGCCAGGAATCGCATCACTGATGACGGAATACCTATCAGCCGTGCCAGCAGAATGTCCGTATAAGGCGATATTAAGAACGAATGGCGAATGGCTGAATTTAGTGTGTAACAGGGGCGTCGCCACCGGGGGGCGGGGGCGGGCTCCCAGGGTCGTTCCGGCCGGAGTCCGGCCCCTCAGATTCGCAGGATTCTAACATTATCCCTATGGGGCCCCCCAACCTCTGTCTGGCCCCCACTCAAAATTTCGTGGCGACGCCTCTGCAGTTACACACCAGTGCACATTACACACCACATTACATTACGCTATATCTACACGTTTATATTTACTTTTACCGGCGATATTATGTATTTGTCTATTTTTAGGTTTTTGCCTGTATCAGCGCTTTATTTACACGTTTGTTCCTACTTTCACTGGCGATTTTAATCGCCTTTTATGTATTTATTTTATGCTGCTGTGTTTACTATGCAGTATAGTTGTGTTCTCTTATTGTATGTACCATGTGCACTCATGTAGTTTGTGAATGTTTTAATTTCCTGTTGCATGAGGCAGCATGACTGCAACCGTAAGTGGGCCCTGTGCCTGTGGTTGTTGACTCAATAAATAAATAAATAAATAATAAATAAATTTCACCACATTACACACCAGTGCACTGGCGTGTAATGTGGCATACACGTTACGAGACGACGCGTATACCAATACTTGTATGGAAGCAGCTCAGCTCAGACGCTCTATTATCGGAGATAATCTGAGCACGGTCGCGTCTCCCGTCCTCCCATCTGACCGTTCATCGCATGGTATCGAAGGCAGTCAGTGACCTGCGCGGGCGCCAGCGAATCTAAGGCCTCATCTTCCTGTTCTTCTCTTCGAAAGAGCGACACGATTCCCAACGCTGAATCGCCAACTGACTCGGAAATGATGGCCAACACAGAGCTCCAGCAGTGAGGTTCGTCACTAAAGAGGCGCGGGAAGACCATGGACTGCGACAGATTGCGACAGGCGGACGGCGGCGTCGGCTACCAGCAGAGAAAGCTTCGTCTGGGGTCACGGCAGGTCACAGGGTTAACATCACAGGTCACACGGGCATGGTAAGAACAGCGCAAAGGACGCGAGGCAACTCCCCGTGACGCTGTAAGCCGACGGCGTGACTCAAAGCTAAGCCAGATTAAAACGGTCAATACTTAACGTGATTCGCTGGGCCTTCGTTTCATCTCTGAAGGCCTGGAGGTCATTATGAGTCATGCGGAAAGGAGCACAGCCATGCCAGAATGTAATGCCGAGCAAAAGGCTTCGCTTTGACCTGTTCGGCTCGATACTTCATAATGTCTATTTCTCGTCTCGTGTCGTCTCGTCTCGACGTCTCGTGTCGACTGCCGCGCGACCATACGACACAGACGTTGCCTAAACAGGCCAAGTTCTGTCACATCGCATCACTGACAGCAATGCTATAGCACAAATGTTATAACATTTGTCCCGGCTGGCAAACTACTGGTGCCTGCCTGGCTGCACCCTGAATGCGAATTATACGTGCGATGGCGTCCGGTCAGCTCATGTACAAGGACGCCGTCAATCAAAAACCAAGCAAACAAGCGAACAGCAAACAAGCATACAGGCTGTTTCTGTTTGCATGGCTGCATGAGGGCGATCATGACAAGCGGGCTAAGTCCAAATAATGGCGAGTAAGTCGCTATAAGTGACGGCCATTTTGAAAATGTGTCATAGTGTCGCATTGCATAAAGTCATCATTATGTATCCACGGTTCGAGAATCGAGAGTTGCACTTTGTGAAACTGCCAAACCAATACCGACCAGCCCGATTCTTCGTACGGAGCGGTCTTGGCAAGATCTGTCAGCCCGATTCTTCGTACGGAGCGGTCTTGGCAAGATCTGTCAGCCCGATTCTTCGTACGGAGCGGTCTTGGCAAGATCTGTCAGCCCGATTCTTCGTACGGAGCGGTCTTGGCAAGATCTGTCAGCCCGATTCTTCGTACGGAGCGGTCTTGGCAAGATCTGTCAGCCCGATTCTTCGTACGGAGCGGTCTTGGCAAGATCTGTCAGCCCGATTCTTCGTACGGAGCGGTCTTGGCAAGATCTGTCAGATGTATCGATTACTACATAGTACATGTTTTACTACATCTACATGATTACTACATCAGTTACTACTTACTACATATTATAATGCCCCTTTATACATTTATGGAATAATTTCTGTTCAATCTGACGCTTTCGCTGAAGCTTAGCCGTGCGTGTCGAGTAAGCCAGGCTTGGACGGACTTTTGTGAGCCCGTGTGCCTATATTCATCCTCGCGGTCTAATGGACTGTGTTTCCGTGCGATAGGTGCGATCGATTATCGACAGGCCAGGCTGGTCGGAGCGTGGTACGGATCAGTACGCTGTACTGCGAGCGGCCCCGGCTGGATGTCGGGTCGGGAAGCTGGCTGACCCTGTAGGCCAGTGGTTCTCAACGGCAAGGGTATGGTTACACTCTTTTGATGACCAGAATTACTTGTTACGCCCCCCCCCCCCCCCCCTATTGCGCAGACCACAGTTTTCGGTATCAAGCTATGCGGTACAGCATATAACTTCAGGCGTTTACTACTAGTGCCATCTAGGGACAGAAATATAAGTGGACACGTGTGCTGTTGCTCTTGCTGTGCCAATACGTGCTGCACGTGTTGCAGTACGTGCTGCAGTGTCACGGTAGTGTCAGGGGCCTGTCACGGCAATGTCACGGCAGTGTCACGGCGGTGTTACGGCAGTGTCACAGCAGTGTCACGGCAGTGTCACGGCAGTATCACGGCTGTGTCACGGCTGTGTCACGGTTGTGTCACGGCTGTGTCACGGCAGTGTCACGGCAGTGTCACGGCAGTGTCACGGCAGTGTCACGGCAGTGTCACGGCAGTGTCACGGCATGTCACGGCAGTATCACGGCGGTGTCACGGCTGTGTGACGGCTGTGTCACGGCAGTGTCACGGCTGTGTCACGGCGGTGTCACGGCAGTACCACGGCAGTGTCAGGGGCCTGTCTGTGTCAAGGCGGTGTCACTGCTGTGTCAAGGCGGTGTCACTGCTGTGTCACGGCGGTGTCACGGCTGTGTCACGGCTGGTCTCGGCTGTGTCACGGCAGTGTCACGGCTGTGTCACGGCTGTGTCACGGCTGTGTCACGGCTGTGTCACGGCAGTGTCACGGCTGTGTCACGGCGGTGTCACGGCAGTACCACGGCAGTGTCAGGGGCCTGTCTGTGTCAAGGCGGTGTCACGGCTGTGTCACGGCTGTGTGTCACGGCTGTGTCACGGCTGTGTCACGGCTGTGTCACGGCTGTGTCACGGATGTGTCACGGCTGTGTCACGGCTGTGTCACGGCTGTGTCACGGCTGTGTCACGGCTGTGTCACGGCTGTGTCACGGCTGTGTCACGGCTGTGTCACGGCTGTGTCACGGCTGTGTCACGGCAGTGTCACGGCTGTGTCACGGCGGTGTCACGGCAGTACCACGGCAGTATCAGGGGCCTGCCTGTGTCAAGGCGGTGTCACTGCTGTGTCAAGGTGGTGTCACGGCAGTGTCACGGCTGTGTCACGGCTGTGTCACGGCTGTGTCACGGCTGTGTCACGGCTGTGTCACGGCTGGTCTCGGCTGTGTCACGGCAGTGTCACGGCTGTGTCACGGCTGTGTCACGGCTGTGTCACGGCTGTGTCACGGCTGTGTCACGGCAGTGTCACGGCTGTGTCACGGCGGTGTCACGGCAGTACCACGGCAGTGTCAGGGGCCTGTCTGTGTCAAGGCGGTGTCACGGCTGTGTCACGGCTGTGTGTCACGGCTGTGTCACGGCGGTGTCACGACTGTGTCACGGCTGGTCTCGGCTGTGTCACGGCAGTGTCACGGCTGTGTCACGGCTGTGTCACGGCTGTGTCACGGCTGTGTCACGGCAGTGTCACGGCTGTGTCACGGCGGTGTCACGGCAGTACCACGGCAGTGTCAGGGGCCTGTCTGTGTCAAGGCGGTGTCACGGCTGTGTCACGGCTGTGTGTCACGGCTGTGTCACGGCTGTGTCACGGCTGTGTCACGGCTATGTCACGGCTGTGTCACGGCTGTGTCACGGCTGTGTCACGGCTGTGTCACGGCTGTGTCACGGCTGTGTCACGGCTGTGTCACGGCTGTGTCACGGCTGTGTCACAGCAGTGTCACGGCTGTGTCACGGCGGTGTCACGGCAGTACCACGGCAGTATCAGGGGCCTGTCTGTGTCAAGGCGGTGTCACTGCTGTGTCAAGGTGGTGTCACGGCAGTGTCACGGCTGTGTCACGGCTGTGTCACGGCTGTGTCACGGCTGTGTCACGGCTGTGTCACGGCTGGTCTCGGCTGTGTCACGGCAGTGTCACGGCTGTGTCACGGCTGTGTCACGGCAGTGTCACGGCTGTGTCACGGCGGTGTCACGGCAGTACCACGGCAGTGTCAGGGGCCTGTCTGTGTCAAGGCGGTGTCACGGCTGTGTCACGGCTGTGTGTCACGGCTGTGTCACGGCTGTGTCACTGCTGTGTCAAGGTGGTGTCACGGCTGTGTCACGGCTGTGTCACGGCTGTGTCACGGCGGTGTCACGGCAGTACCACGGCAGTGTCAGGGGCCTGTCTGTGTCAAGGCGGTGTCACTGCTGTGTCAAGGTGGTGTCACGGCTGTGTCACGGCTGTGTCACGGCTGTGTCACGGCTGTGTCACGGCTGTGTCACGGCTGGTCTCGGCTCGCGTGACGCTCACATAATGATGAGGTCGTCTACATGCCGTGGTCAGACGGACGACAGTGCCCTGCACGCACCTGCCGGCCGCACGACAGGCCACTGGCACCGGACGATGTAGCCCCGGCAGCTCCGGACTGCCGGTCGCCTGCCGACCCGGCACTGCACCAGCGCCGCCAGCGCTGAGCGTTGTTAGGCTGTTAGGCAGGCCGGGGATGTCTCAGTTTCGGGGCTTAAAGGGAGAAGTGAACCTTTAACATTAGTTTTTAACTGGGATGGCCAGTTTGTCGGGAGTACTGACAAATCTCCAAATCTGGAATTTTTCCTTCCAAAGGACCAAGTTGCTGAGTTTCAACGCAAAAACCGTTGGGTTTATTGGGAGCTTTTTTAAAGGGACAAATCTCGTGACGTTTCACATACGTCATTAGTGTGATTTCTACCGCACTTCGTTTTCGCTATTTGAACCGATCGCCACTGAAACGTATCATGTGTTTGGTAACAGAATTGCAAGGAAGGTTCGGTCCTCGTCTGGCGTAGCCATTGGTTCGTAATCTATTTCACGAAGCTGATTCGTCTAGATTGCGCTATCGCCGCTGTTGTGGTCCAAGACAAACACGACAAATCTGAAACATCGTGTGACTAGGTTTTAAGTAAATAATTTCGTCCATTTTGAACCGATTTCCAATGGAAAATTACCCAAAGATGCTTCGTGAAAAGGCTCATTTTTTATGAGTGTCTGGTCGCGGTACCTGCAATATACCGATTAAATTTGGACAATGTTTGTTCTTAGTTGACGGTGTCTTGACGCTTTGTTAGAAATATTATTGGCCAGAACTTTGTCAATTTGTATTGGATTTCCAATTTAAAATTACCAAAAGATGCTTCGTGAAAAGACACATTTGTTATGGGTGGCTGGTCGCGGTACCTGCAATATATCGATTACATTTTTTCAATGTTTGTTTTTGCTTTACGCTGACTTGCGTTAAAGGGAATAGTTCACTTAACATGGGGTTTTCAACTGAGATAGCAGATTTGTAGAGCAGATCGAAAAATGGGTTGTAGTAAAAGAATCACCTCGCTACGCTAAGTAATTTCGACACAGGACTATAGTGGCCCCATTTAGAAGACTGTTTCGGGTCCGCGAAACTACACCACGGTTGTTTACGTTACAAGCAGCCTGCGTATATATGGCCAAAGTCGGTCATTATCGTGTGCAGTAGTTTCCATATCCAAAGCCATGCGTGATGTCATACATGGCCATGCAGTTTTTTAAGACCATGCAGAAGAAAAGAGAAACATGTTTATTTCTCGACGGAGATCCATCAATCGTCCAAAACATGTAATATTCGTTTTTTTCCAGCTCAAAATATAGTCAAAGTATAGTCAAATTTCAAGATTTTTTCTTCTTCAAGGTGACCTATTCCCTATATATTAAAGGGATATTGCTACCTCGCAGGCCAATATGGAGTTTTTGGTGTGTATCGGTAGGTTACGCGTGTCCGATTTCACCTGCAAAATGTGGTTCCCGAATCTCCCCCATTAGATCAAAAAATGCATTTGCACCACTCATGATTGGCACACATTCGTAAAATTGGAGTCGCCTCATCACTATTCAGAATCACTTCTTTGCGGACTATGATTTGCTTTTGAATATTGCAAACTCAATATCACCATTCCGTCAGTGCACTTTCAAATTAAAATGCGTATACAGTTAATTATATTTTCAACAACCATATCCTCTTTCATAATAAAACATGAATAAAACGGCAAGAATGGCTAGTGCTCTACTTTGGGGCCGTAGGAGATTTGTGACCAATACCTTATAACACAGATAGACTTTTCAAGGTCAAGTCTCGGCGAATTCGGACGCTTCGGCTTTGGGCGGGCGCCAATTTCACAGCCAAACTGGATGAGAGCGGCCATCATCGAATCTAGTACTGAGCACAGCTGGGACCAACGTTTTGGAGTCAGAAATAAATACAAATTAAATTGCTGATACACTACTTTAGGTGCTGCAGGAGCAAGTTTGAGCTTGAGCATGCACAATTGTTGATCCCCAACATTCATTTAAGTTGATTTTTATAAATCCTCCAGAGGTGGCAATATCCCTGTAACCCGCGAGTCACTGGGGGGGGGGGGGGTAGCCCCCCCCCCTTAGGAATATTGGGAATATCTCAACAACCAATGCAGATATTTACGCCAAACTTTAGTTCCTCTCTGGGCATCATTTTTACACCTATTGTGCAAAAATGAAGCAATTTCGTCAGAAATTTTTCGAGATAAAGTGAATTTAGTGACGTCACTAAACACGATTTTTACACAAAAATCGGAAAAACTTTGCCAGGCCGTACAAATGCCACATTTGAAGAAAAATGCAATCGAAAAACGCTAAAAGGTAGAAAATTCCAATGGCTACAAACCAGCTATCTCGAAATTTCGTAATTTTGGTTTTTGACTAAAAAATCATTTTTTTTTTAATGCCCACAAAATCACATTTTTCAAAGATGTAAACAAAAAACGGGATATATGTCAGATAACAACATATGGGCAACTACCATACCACATTTCAAAACGATATCATCTTTTTTGACTGACATGGCATATAAAGTATGAGTAAATCATGATGTCATATTTTGAAATTTCGTTGTTTGGCTTTTATTGACCAGATACAGACAAATAAATGCCAGCAGTGTATTTTTTTTAGATAAAACTAATATAGAAACATGCTTTTTCATTTACATTTATCGATTTCAAATTTTGACCTTCAGTGACCTGAACTTGACCTGAACTTGACACTAACTTCACATAAATGAAGTCAGGTGGTAAACTGACTATCACTATTGAATTGTACGCGTAAAAGCATCCATAAAACATGTGCTGCATGACTTTCGTATATACTTTGTGTGTAGTGACCTTTTATGACCTCACCTTGACCTTTATATTTTCCAACAATCTCACTTTAGATCATGTGGGATATGTATCATACCTTTTCCAGCACTTTGTGTGATCATAGGCGCAATCGAAGGCCATGGATCGCAAGTATTGTCCATAAACTCAAATACCTCGATTTTGACGTTTTACTTGACTGTGACCTGACATGTGACCTTAATTTGACATGTTCAAGTGGGCGTTAGGTTTATCTCATTGAGTGCTTTCAAATGCCACCTTGCGCGTCCCGCTACGATCATTGGTTCTGAAGATACCAGGGGGCTAAACCCCCGCCCCCCCCCCCCTCCCCCTCCAAGTGAGTCGTGTTACAGAATATGCCTCAGTGACTGCCGGGTTAAGTTCATGATGAGCTAGAAATATTATTGGCTATAACTTTGTCAATTTCCATTGGATATCCATTTGAAAATAATTCCGACACTCGTCTTGAAAGTCACATCTGTTGATGGGTAGTTCGTACCTGTAACTGCGGTGTTCGCTGCAGTAGAAGCACATCCAGTATTTATAGATACCTATTATACACGTGACTTCAGGTTTTGTGTAAATAACTTGGTTAATTTTGAACCGATTTCCAATTCAAAATTTACAAAAGATGCTTCGTGAAAAGACGCATTTTTTGCTGGGTGGCTGGTCGCGGTACCGACAGTATATCGATGTAATTTTGCCAATGTTTTTTTTTTACGCTGACTTGCGTTACGTTTATGATGAGGAAATTGACATATTATTGGCCATAACTTCGTCAATTTCCATTGGATTTCCAAATTGGAAATAATGCCGACACTCGTCTTGAAAAGGCGCATCTTTTAATGGGTAATTCGTACCGGTAGCTGCAATGTTCGCTGCAGTAGAAGCACATCCACACATTGATTTACTCACAAATACATTTATGGGTATAGCACATATATGAATATTTGAATTATTTTATATGAATATTTTAATATTTTGTTTTTCAAATTATCACAAATTGCCCAGCGAACGATGTTGTTACTTGTTGTAGTAGTGTTGTTTACATATTATGATTCAAGGATAGACTTTTGCCGGTGCATGTGCATACGCGCATGCACATTTATGGGTGTTACTTCAGGTTAACGCAACGCCACTCCAACTCCATTCATGCAATGCCATAGTGGCAACATTTACATTTCACGCATGTAAAAATATGAATATTTTGTTCTTCAAATTATCACAAATTGCCCAGCGAACGAGGTTGTTACTTGTTGTAGTAATGTTGTTTACATATTCTGATTCAAGGATAGACTTTTGCCGGTATGATGTCCCAACTCATTTTGGTGACGCTAGATTGTTGCGACGTCACACGTGAAAATATAAATATTTTTTCTCTTCAAATTAGGACCAATTGGTACTTTTTTTCTCTCGCAAAAACGAATGCCAGAACCGTAATCAGGACACTATTTTCCATCATTCCACGTACTTTTCCCAAAGTGCACTATTCCCTTTAACGGGACTGTTCCACCTTAACATTATATTTGAGTTGAGATAGCCATGTTGTTGGATTTGCATTTAAATATAGTAGGGCAGCAGTTAAAACAACCACATAGGTCTAATCGAAAAGAAATTCGAGCTTGGTCTTGACAATTTTAACGAATAAACCCCACGTGTATTTGAATACGGGTCTAAAGTCGATGACGTCGCCGCTCTTTACCAAATGGTGATGGTAGTCGACTTGTTTTAAGGTGAACCTTGGATATATTTGCTACGTTTCAATGGTTTTGCATTTTTTGTATTATTCAAAGCGCCAGAATTGTCTCGAAATAATTGTGCCATAATTTGGCAGCGTAAAGAATTTATGTGTAGCTCTCTAGAGCTTAATAGGACGTCATCAACCCAAATATTAAAACTTAACGTTTTATCAAATTGAGCACTGTTTGCGGGAAACAAATGTCATAATTGTGTTCGGCAGCAATTACTTCATATTTTGCACCACAAGCGGCGTACATTTGCCAAACTTTTGGGAAGGTGGGACGGTCCCTTTACATGTCAGGTGTGCTCAGCGTCAGATGGAGTGGAGCAATAGATAATGACGCCGCAATCAGTGGCCCTGGACTCCCACGTCTAGTGGTGCTGAACTGACACACAAAATAGGTAGATAGAAAAAGTGCAGTAATACATCATGGTCCTGAACATGTGACACGCTTGCAGAAGTCCTGAGAACATTTCCGAGACACGCGTACCGAAGAAAACGTCGTAATGGTGTTATTTGGTTGTCAAAAGCAATAGAGGGCCGGGATAGTCCAGTGGTAAACACTATGGACTTCGGTGCGGAGATGGCACCGACCGTGAGTTCGACTCCCACCGGGTCACCCGCGTTGGTGTTTCCCCGACCCGGTGAGGCCCTCGGGAAAGGCCTCGTAAACACAATCCAAGCGAGAGAGGAGAAGGAGCGCCTCCTGTCAATGGGCGAAATGCTCGTTGGGGGTGAGACAAAAACAAATGTCTCAAGAGAGAGTTTAGTTATCAATGGGTCACAACTCACATGCACTCCGACGCTCCGAACTCCGGTAAAAACATAATTTGCATATCTACTCGTAAATTACATTTATGAACGGGGCTTTGCGCCGGATATATTTTCGCTTAGAGTTTCCGCCGAAGGTATCTGCTATTGATCATCATTTATCCAAGGCTTTGAGGCTGACGGAAAACGATAAGTATGCATAGCAAAGGTGCAGCTGAGGACTTCGCAGTCGCTAGAAATGTTATACGAGCGTTTGGCAACGTTCTAATACAATAACCTGAGGCTATAACTTGCAATATGGTCAATGTTCATGCTTTCCATCATTGTTTGAAGATTGAAATAATCGTTTTAAAACTGAAGTTGGTAAACGTATCGGAAATGCCGGTCGTAGCAGAAGTGTTCGATGAACTGCGCACTGCAGGACGATCGCAGCGTGACCTGGCCGTAACAATTCCACCTGCAGGCCGCAGCGCCAGGTTCGCCGACCGCAGCACGGCCGTCTCGCAGCGACGATTATTCTCCGATTAGTGTAAATGTCTTACTCGAGCTGACTTAATCGCGGCCGACCGGGAACGGTTTCGGGAGATGAGCCACACGCTAAAGTGTTTAAGTGAATCGATATTCTTGGCAGCGGGGGTAAGCCCGCTCTGCTATTCATCAGTCAGCCGTTGGACATGTTCATCGGTGGTGTAATTAATAGGTCCGTTACACGGCGACAGCTGGCTCAGTGGACATGTGCAGGTGTTCAGCGGAGCAGTGAAGAGCTTCCGTAACATACGACAGTCCTCTTTTGAACATGTCCTGATACCCGCAAAGCAGTGAACGCTCATCATCAAGCAGTCAGCCCTCCAGCATTCGATAGTCAGTTGCTCCGATATATATATATATATATATATATATATATATATATATATATATATATATATATATATATATATATATATATATATATATATATATATATATATATATATATATCCAAGAGGAGGTCAGAGGTCGCGATCAAGAGAAACGGCAGCGGTGGCTTTTCCAGCTCAGCCAAAACTTTTGTTTAATATATGTCGTTAACAAGGAGAAATATGTATATTTTCAAAAACCTCAAATCTTTCAAAAGCCAAATAATGTTCATGTGTTTCTAGTTTGCCCGGCTACTCTGTAGCACAATGCAAAACTTCATTTCCAGTCGACATTCGGTGCTGAGACGAATTCTGATGCACTCGTGAGAGCGTCGACCTCTCGGCAGCAAACTGATCAAGTTCCTGTTCAAAGTGAGTGAAGTAGAACTGTCCGGAGAGCGCCCCCACAGACAAAGGGCGCGTGTCGCCAATCGAGCCGTCTGCTCGTTTGGAAGAGTTGATCAATAGGATAAGACACGAGTTCACTTAGTTGCCATGGTGACATCAAAACCGCCGCTCAAATTTTGCCGGTGACGGACAGTTGCAGTTGAAACGACGGGAAAATGTATTATATTTTGTAATCGTTAGTAGCTTGTTTATAATAGGTATCGATAGTAGCTTGAATGCACATGAATGCATGGGGACTGTTTTGTTTTGTTTGACCCTCACGTTTGCAGATATCACAAAACTTGGTAGACTTTATTACGTCACTTTGGATGCGGTTTATTCTTTAACGATCAATGACAATGTCCAATACAAAATGCGAAAGATTCCTTTCTCCATGTGGCTTCCTAGGAAACAAAGAAAATATCGGTTGACGCCTATATACCTCTCTTATAGTAATGCCGTGAAACCATGGTGAATAAAGGTTTAGGCATACTGTAAGCCAAGTTTGTGGAAGCCATATAGTTAGTGTTTGAATTGAACACTATATATATTTATTTCGACTCCATGTCACTCAGGGACGTAGCCAAGGGGGGGGGGGGGGGAGGGCACGGGGGCCATGCCCCCCCCCCCCCCCGCCCCTGAGCAAAACAAATGTACACTAGATAGAATGAGATTCTCTGACGACTCGACCCTACAACAACATATGTCTGAGGAGCGAAATTTGTTTCTACCACCGACGTGCTCCTCCCCCCCCCCCCGATAAAAATCCTGGCTACGTGCCTGATGTCGCTTCCATAATGTTTAACTGTTCTTCATTAATCACATGAGTCATGACGTCATGACTAGTCAGTGTTATCGACGCACATATTCCATCTCATGACAGGACTAGTCAGTGTTATCGACGCACATATTCCATCTCATGACAGGACTAGTCAGTGTTATCGACGCACATATTCCATCTAAAAGGACACCTGTTCAACCCTCCTCGTTGCACACACACACATACACACACACATATCATTGTTTAAGCAATCTGTATTCACGCGCGTTTGAAAAACATG
Source organism: Chirona hameri (assembly GCA_036785665.1). Classification (NCBI taxonomy): domain Eukaryota; kingdom Metazoa; phylum Arthropoda; class Thecostraca; order Balanomorpha; family Balanidae; genus Chirona; species Chirona hameri. The sequence continues at coordinate 33,773 of JAXIVJ010001827.1, forward strand.
CGCGATACGGTTTGATTATTTGACGCGCGTCAGCGTACGAAAGTAGACAACAGCTATACACTACACTCTCCCGCTCGCACTTGGCGCGTCTCTCGTCTCTCGTCCGTTGTCTCTCGTCTTTCGACATGCGGCGTCCATCGTCTCTCGTCTTTCGACATGCGGGCCCTGGACGGTGACGGCCCGCGGTCGGTCACCGAGCCATCGATCTTCCGACTGAGTGCGTGCCGCTCCGGTGGGAAGCTGTCCGACACGCGCCACGCGCCGCCACTTGCCGCACCGCGTCGTATCATGCCACGCCGCGCTACGATACGTTGCACCGCGTCGCATTACACCGCGCCGCCACACGCCGCGTCGCATCACGCCGCGCCGCGCCGCGCCACGCCGCACGGCCGCCACAGACGCCACGGCGGCCGGACATGGCACTGCCCATCAGGGCCACAGCCGAAACGTGACCGCTCGCTCGCTACCGGTGGTCTCCGTGCCGGTCGGTGGAGGGGTTCAGCTTCGATAGTGGTGGTGATGTCGAATGATATATACATCGAATAAACATACATGTTAACAGATACAGAGTCGTGTCGATTAGTAAGGAAATCGATAGGGCAAGTAATACACAAACACACATCTTCACCCGCTCAGGAAAGCAATCGGTAAAAATGCGCGGCTTCACAATACCAGATTATAATTTGTAGATATATGTGGAGTGATTTTCTGTTTTGGTCATACCAGTTCTGTATTGAGTGATGGCTCTGTGTTGATGGCTGTGATGGCTCTGATATGTATTGAGTGATGGTTTTGTATTGAGTGATGGCGTGTTGGAGTACACTTTGTAATGCGTTATATTTAAGTTGTGTATGATGGTGGAGTTACATTGTGTGTACGTGTTCTTGGTGATGGGTTCTACACACATAATAAAACCCTTCTGCACCAAACCCTTCTTCAAACCCTTCAAACCCTTCAAACCCTTCTTTGCGGTTGAGTAAAACACTTTTGAAACAAGACTTATGCTGGTAACGTGAGCCATAAATAACGAGTAATATTACGCTGCACATGATTAATATCGCGATGCACGTGCCTGAGACACGCGATACACGTGTCTGAGACACGCGATACACGTGTCTGAGATAGTGCAGTGCTCGCTGCCGTGCGGCACTTGCAGCGCCACGCCCTTATGAACCCCAATGTAATAACCCTGAGCGCGGTGGACATGGTCGCAGTTGGGCAGTGGCGCAGTGGCCGGGCACCGTAGCCGTCTGACCTTCACAGCCCTGTGGCCCAGTGTCGTTACCGGACTCTGTCGGCGGGATGCGGGCGCCGCTGTCCACACCGGCAGCTGGCTTCTGTTTGCGCCTGGATGTGGGGCAGCAATCAATGCCGGCGCAGCAGGGGGCCATCTGGTGATAATTGTGGTCACCGGCTGGATCCGACTCAGCCATTCGGCCGAGATATGTCCCATTACAAGGTGAGCACTGAGTGGACAGTGGAAGGTGGTACACCGAGTGGGCAGTGGAAGGTGGTGCAGTGTTATGTGAGAGAATGGCACGTACCACACAGACACAGCCATGACATATGCCGTGCCGGCCCTTCTGTACAAAATGTGCCGCCCGAGTTTTGTCACTGGGCTGGTAGACTGTGTCGCATAACATCTGTGTGCTGCGGCACAAACGACATTACGGCGCTATAGTGGATCGTCAAATAACTTGATACACGATCATTGTTGGTCATCGAAAGGTGGACGTCGTGACACGCACACGCACACAAACACGCAGACATGATAATCGTCAGTGGAGATCAATTATCAGTAATACGTGTCCCTCGCAAGGCAAGTCGCAATTCAAATCTTCAAACTGGACAAAGCAAATCACTGCCCACAAAACTCGCCATCAGACTACAACCGCGACACAATCGTGTCACCACAAAACCTCGCGTGAGGCATGTCAAGCACTTGCCACGCAACCAGCGCATCAAAATTATCGTCCCTGCTCACAGATATGGCGGCAGTAGAGCAGTGCCCCAATCCCACCTCAGCTCCCAGTCCTGCAGCGCTGGGTGAAGTGTCCGCCCGGAAGGTCACAGCTCAGTGCGCCATGTCGGTCCCGGCTGTCGCCGCTGCGGTGACGGCCACCGCCGTGGATTTCCGCGCACCAGCGATATGTATGCAGGTGATCACTCGGGTCAGCCGGCCGGCGGCGCGGAAGCCGCCAGAAAGGTCAGACGTGGCGCCGGATCGAGGAACACGCCGTGATGAGCGCGGCGCCAGGCGTCCGTGCCGCGAAACGCAGTTCCGGCCCGGGAACCCCTCAGGAACCGGCGAGTGTGGAACCTTTCAAGTCCCGGCCGGCTCTCGAGGGAGGCGTCGCACCGATGAGTCACGAGCGAGGTTACAACGAGTGACGCCATACGTCGGAGTGACGTCATACCTCCGAGTCTCGCACGAGGTCCTTCTCAGCCTCGCTACAGATAAGACGGACGGGTTTGGACAGCTTCAAACTCCGGTCTAGCTCCGGCTCCTTGACCGCAGCCATACTGGTATCCCCACCCCGGTCCCGTACATCCACCAACTCTCTGTTAACCAGGAGCTCCCTCGGCCGCTCCAGACCCCTGCTCGGCTCCCCTCTCCTGTTCCCGGCTGGCTCCCCGCCCACTCTCCCGTCCTCCCGAGTGATACTCCGTCCTCTGGTGATCCCCACCTCCCGGCTGGATTCCCTCCGACTCGTCGGATTCCCTCCTCTCCCAGCCGGCCCAGACAGCCCAGCCAACCCAGCCCTTGAAGTGACATCCATCTCTCCCACAGTTCCCACCTGCCCTACAGTCCCTCCCTGCCCCGTTACCACCACCAGGCCAACTGCCACCGGCGAGTGCTGGCGTTGCCTCGTGATCGCCTGTCTCGCGGCCGTGCCCGGGTCCGGGCCGCACTGTGTCGGCTGCCGGCGCAGGTCCTGCATGCTTCTGCGGTAGCCGGCGGCGCGCGGCTGGCCGGGCTCCGGCGGCGGCGGCGGCGGCGGCGCCGCCGGGTCGCTGTTGTTGCGGATCATGCGTGGCTCGGTGGTCAGGTAGGCTGACAGTGAGGAGCAGCGGCGGCCGTACGGAGCCAGTCGGCGGTCCAGCGAGCAGTGACGGTCGAATGATGTCTGCAGCAACGGCTGGAGGAGCAGGGCAGACAGGGGTCAGCAGAGGGTCACTGGGGTCAGGATCAGCGGCTGGAGGAGCAGGGGAGACAGGGGTCAGCAGAGGGTCACTGGGGTCAGGATCAGCGGCTGGAGGTGCAGGGCAGACAGGGGTCAGCAGAGGGTCACTCGGGTCATGATCAGCGGCTGGAGGTGCAGGGAAGACAGGGGTCAGCAGAGGGTCACTGGGGTCAGGATCAGCGGCTGGAGGTGCAGGGCAGACAGGGGTCAGCAGAGGGTCACTGGGGTCAGGATCAGCGGCTGGAGGTGCAGGGCAGACAGGGGTCAGCAGAGGGTCACTGGGGTCAGGATCAGCGGCTGGAGGAGCAGGGCAGACAGGGGTCAGCAGAGGGTCACTGGGGTCAGGATCAGCGGCTGGAGGAGCAGGGAAGACAGGGGTCAGCAGAGGGTCACTGGGGTCAGGATCAGCGGCTGGAGGTGCAGGGCAGACAGGGGTCAGCAGAGGGTCACTGGGGTCAGGATCAGCGGCTGGGGGTGCAGGGTAGACAGGGGTCAGCAGAGGGTCACTGGGGTCAGGATCAGTGGCTGGAGGAGCAGGGCAGA
>JAXIVJ010001827.1:45000-105000 GCA_036785665.1 Chirona hameri
GTCTGTGTGTCTGTGTGTCTGTGTGTCTGTGTGTCTGTGTGTCTGTGTGTCTGTGTGTCTGTGTGTCTGTGTGTCTGTGTATCTGTGTGTCTGTGTGTCTGTGTGTCTGTGTGCCTGTGTGCCTGTTTGTCTGTGTGTCTGTGTGTCTGTGTGTCTGTGTGTCTGTGTGCTGTGTGCTGTGTGCTGTGTGCTGTGTGTGTCTGTGTGTCTGTGTGTCTGTGTGTCTGTGTGTCAGTGTATGTCTGCGTGTATCCGCCTGTCCCTCTGTGTATACCGGTCGGGATGTTTGATCTGACCAGCCGGCGCCGACCAATATCGTCAGCACGCCATCCGCTGCGGGGAGAGCCCTGTTGACCGAGCTCACGTCCTGCACGCCGCTGGCCATCACGCCGGGCACACGCGCTACGATAAAGGTCAGGCGCCTGAACGAACAGCACTCCGCCGCGACAATTCCAACCTACAGACCGCAGCCAAGGTGGGCGCCGAAAATTCTGTTCCAGGAGGGCATTTTCGACCGGGTATAATTGTGTAGTGGTGGTAATATCGAATTGTGTAGTGGTGGGTAATATCGAATTGTGTAGTGGTGGGTAATAGCGATACATAAATAGGCGACATAAATTACCTGTTGACAGAAATAAGTGCCGGTCCACTGGGACACGTTAATAAATTATCAATGGAAGTAAACGGATGGCGGTGTAGGTACTAATCGTTTAGTAATTTGCTGATAGGAGCATGACAGGTGGTCTAATCCATGCTAATACAGGGCGTCACAATGGGCGCCATATAACTATATTGTTGCGGCGCCCTTAAGACCCAATCATCATCATCATCACCGGGTGTCCCAGAATAAACAGGCGGAGTAAAACAAAATATTTCATACTCTAATAGCTCAAACAACGCAACTCAACCATCGTTGTGAAGCTTATTACATGCTATTTTAGGTGACAATAGACACCCCTCCATGTATGCTTTACTGACGGCTTCAGATAACGTGTTCTATGTGGTCGCCCTCGCGTTCCAAACACAGAGAAGCGCGCCGCCGTGCTGCCTCCAGAGCGGCACGGCAGGTCTCTGGTCTTACACTCCGCACTGTGGTCTCCACGGCCTTCTTCAGTTATTCGATGGAACCAGGGTTCGTTTTGTATACTTTGGACTAGAGATAGCCCCATAAGAAGAAATCCATAGATATCAAGTCTGCCGAGTTCGGAGTCGCGTCCGGTCAGCCGTGGCGGACGGACGTGCGTGCGGGCGCTCCGCGTGAGTAGCTCAGCGAGAGCAGTGAGCGGGACAGAGTGGGCGAGTACTCAGTGCAGTGGTGGTCATAGAAGACTCGGCATGACAAAACAACGGAAAAGACGTCACGAGTCGGGAACACCAGAGAAGGAGGATGGAGCGACGGAGGAACTGAAGGCATTCATTGAGGAGAAAACCGGTGAGGCTGTAAAGGAGATTAAGAAAGCACTCGATCAAAGAATAGCTGGCATAGAAGACTCTCTTAACTTTGCGTATGAAACCATTACAGTAACAACGCAAAAAGTAACCGCGCTGGAAAAGGAACTGAAGGAAATTCACGAGGGCTGGCGAAGCATGAAAGATAGAGTCGCACAGCTTGAGCAGGAGAGGGAGGACGCTGAGAAGCTGAGGAGGAGGCCACATCTGATATTTGCAGGGCGAGACCTGCATATCCCAGAAAGCGATGACAGACTTGTAGTGGCGGTGGTAGCTGTGATTGATAGACTGCTCGAGCTAGAAGTTGCTCCGGGACAAATAGTCTATGTAAAGCGTCTGCCTAGAAATCGCTTACTAGTCAAATTTGCAGGGGACGAAAGAGGCTCGCTGAGAGATCAAGTGTACAGATCCAAGCACAAGCTGAGGGGTCACAAAATCTTCATCAATGAAAACTTGACTCCGATCAGGCAAGATGTTCTGAATCTGCTCCTCCACGAGCGCAGAGAGGGGAGGTTGTCAACCGTGCTGACGAGAGGAGGAGAGGTGCTCTTCGCTGTGAGCAGAGAAGATCGGCTCACGAGAGTCAGGAATAGGGAGGAGGCGGGATATCTGCTGCGATGGAGTGCAACTCATGTCGCAGTAGAGACTCCCTGTTCGGCGGTACCTGGAGTCGCCCCTGCGCCTGACCAGCCGAGGTCGCGTGACCCCGGGCGGACAGCGATCGCGCCGGCAGACGCTGGCCCGCTGGTCTGCGGCGGGAGCACGGACGCCGGGGCGAGCCCAGCACCGGCGCCCGGCGGGATAAGGAGCGGAGACCGGCCGGCGCTCGGCCGGCACGTCGCCCGGGCTCCTAGGCTGGATCCGCCTCTGCCCGGGCGGCCTGGCTCGGGCCCGCGGGCGGGTTGGAGAAGTGGTGGCGTGACGGGGGAGTCTCGGCCGGGATTCATGGAGACCTCTGCAGCGGGGTTGAGTGCTGAGAGGCCCGGATCAGATCGGTGCGCCGGTCCGTCCGACCTGGGGCCGCCGCTGACTGGTCGGACTGACGCCGGCGGACGAGAGGACTGGAGGAGGAGCGCCAACGCGGACGCAGGAGGGAGGAGGCGACAGGAGACGGCGACGGCGACGGCGACGAGTGGCCCATCGGAGCCGGACGGGGTGACATCTCGCTCGATGCACCTGGACTCGCCTCTAGCCGAGGTACGGCGCAAGGGGCGAGAACTGACAGCCGGCGTGGGGGGAAGTGGGGCGGGGAAGGGGACGGGAACTGGTGGATCTCCCGGTCGGGGTAGAGTGGGGAGGCGGACCTCCAGCCTTCCGCCAGGACAGAGGAGCGGTGGTGGAGCGCACGCCGACCTGGGTAAAGCGCGACATCTATCGCCGGCCGAGGGAAGGGGGGATGAAGAGGGCGCTGAACTGAGATCCCAACCAACTGTATTTGCGATCCAGTCCGGGGGATTAGGAGAAGGGGCCAGAATCCAGGAAAGAGTGTCTGGGAAAAGTAGAACAGGTGATATCAGAACGTACTGGAAATGACTTGTTTTTGTCCCGTAATAAGATTGAAGAGGTGGGGCAGAGTGAGGATGCGTACTTGTATAAGTATAAGATGTCACGTGTGTACCTTGCGTGGATAGCGATACAATTGTCATCAGTAAAAATAGAAAAAAGTATAAAAGCATGACACATAAAAACAAAATGCGAGAAATTCACAGGCGTCGTGTTACAGATCATTACGGAGATTTGCATTGTCTTCTTTGTCGTGTTATGTGTGTGTTAAATTTGGTTTATTTTGAGTCGTTGAAGTGCATGGAGATGGAATGTATGAGCCTCTCGTGCGTAGGAGAGAGTCTGCGATGTGAGTGCTGGTGGCCGGGTTGGGCGTTCACATCAAGCGTTGATCAGTTTTTTTGCCATTGTTTTCCAAGAATGGGAGTAAATATTAGATTGAGTCATTGATTAAATCTAAAATATGAGTGATATTAAATTTGTATCTTTTAATTGCAGAGGGTTAGGAGATTTCAGGAAAAGGAAGGATGTGTTTGCCTACTTACGAAATCAGAATTTCAATATTTGCTTCCTTCAAGATATCCATTGCAGGAAAATAGGAGTTCCCTATTTCAGAAACGCATGGGGAACGGATGTTCTAATAGCGCCGTATGCGAATAATGCGAGGGGCGTGGCAATATTGACTAAAAATATAGAAGTCTGCTTCAGCGATACAAGTTTAGATGAGAATGGTAACTTCATCATTACTAAGGCCAGAATACAGGATACGACAGATTTGTGTCTGGTAAATATATATGGTCCTAATTCAGATGACCCTAGTTTCTACAACAATTTGTCTGAGAAAATAAGTAGGATGATAGGTGAAGTAGATATGCCATGTATAATTGGAGGTGATTTTAATTTAACTCTAAATCAAAGGATGGACAATTTCAACTACAGGCGAGAAAACAACATCAAAGCAAAAGAGGCTGTGAAAAACGTGATGTCTGAAAATGGACTGATAGACATATATAGAGAAAGGAACCCAGAAGTCAGGAGATATACCTGGAGGGTAGGGAGTCCAGTGGTTAAACAGGCTAGGCTGGATATGTTTCTCATTAGCGGCAGTTTGGAGGGCTATGTCGAAACAACTGAAATTCAGCCAGGCTACAGGTCAGACCACTCCATGATAACGTTGCGATTAGACATCACGAAACAGCCGAGAGGGAGGGGGCTGTTCAAATTCAATGCCTCTTTATTGAACGATCCAAATTATATAAACTTAGTAAAAAAGACCACAAAAACTACGGTATGCGAATATGCATTACCTATTTATAGGGATGATTATGTTAAAGAAAACCTTACTTGTGTAGAGTTCACTATAAGCTCATCTCTTTTCTTTGAGGTATTGATGTTAACACTAAGGAGAGAGACTGTTTCCTTCGGTATTCAAAAGACAAAAGAGGAGAGGAATGAAGAAAGGCAATTAGAGGACATTATATGCGAGCTGGAAAAGAAAATTGATGAGATAGGTAGCCGTGAAATAAGTGATCAGCTACAGGGTAAGAAGAAAGAATTAGAGCATCTTAGAGAAAAGAGATTAAGGGGAAGCATAGTTAGGTCCAGGGCAATATGGAGGGAGAACTCAGAGAAGCCGTCTAAATATTTTTTGACGCTGGAAAAGAGAAGGTACGAAAGTAAGAGAATTCCATGTATTAAGACATCAGAAGGTATCAAAAGAAATCAGACAGATATTCTGAAAACATTTGAAGATTTCTTTCAAAGAAGGTTTCGTCAGCAAAATCATAATATAATAGAAGAAGAATGCGATATCTACTTGTCGGAAATAGAATCAACAGGGGTAAATGACTCGGACAGGTATAAGTTAGAGGAGCCAGTAACTCTATCAGAATTAGGGTCGACCCTTTTCAAAATGAAAAACGGGACATCCCCAGGTAGCAATGGTTTTTCCGTCGATTTTTATAAATTTTTCTTGTCAGATCTAAAGGAGTTCATTCATGCTATGTGTAATGAAAGTTTTTCAAAAGGTGCACTTCCACAGACATTAAGAGAGGGAATAATTGTACTATTACCGAAACCAAATAAACCAAGAGATTTATTAAAATCATATAGACCTATAACCCTTCTCAACGTTTGCTACAAAATAATTTCGGGTGCTATTGCGAACAGATTGAAGGTGGTTCTACAAAAAATAATAGATGTTTGCCAGTCTGCTTATCTGAAGGGGAGATTCATTGGAGATAATATTAGGATGATATATGATATAATACAGCTCATGAAACAGGAGCAGACAAGTGGAATTTTGTTGAGCTTGGACATTGAAGCAGCATTTGATTCAGTAAGCTGGTCTTTTATTAGAAAGGTGCTTGAAGTAAGAAATTTTCCGCCCAATATCATAAGATGGTTTGACACATTATACATTGGTTCGTTTGCTAGGGTTTTGTATAACGGACATTTGTCAGGGATGATAAAATTGGCTAGATCATGTAGACAGGGGGATGCGTTGAGTTGTTATTTATTTATACTAGTCATGGATGTTTTCGCAAAAAGGATCAGTTGTAATGTAGACATTAAGGGAATAAAAATGGCAAATCAAGAACAAAAAATATTAATGTATGCCGATGATACAGTTTGCCTGATAGAGCCGAACGAAAGGTGTTTCATGAAACTTTTCCAGGAACTTGGATGGTTTGCAAAGTTTTCTGGATTGAGTCCAAACTTAGATAAAACACAAGCAATGTGGATTGGAGCATCATACAGAGATGCCGACATATTTCAGAGAAATGTCAACCTACAGTGGTGTGAAGCACTGAAAATATTAGGCATAACCTTTCAAAATAGTTTAAGCGGTATAACAGAGATATACAGGGAGAAAGTTAACGAAATCAAACGTGAAATAGCCAAATGGATGCTAAGAAACATATCATTACTGGGAAAAGTAACGATAATCAAATCATTACTAGTTTCAAAGATAAGCTATCTTTTTATGGCAATTCCAAATCCATCCCAAGCAATTATCAAAGATTTGACAACAGCATTATTCAAATTTATTTGGCACGGTAAAGGAGAAAAGATAAAGCGTAACACACTTATAAAAGATCCACTAAAGGGCGGAGTGGGTATGTTGGATTTGACATCCTATATGAGAGCCTTGAAAATTACATGGATTAGGAGATATATCACCAAACGTGGGGTATGGAAGGCTATAGCAAGCGAAATAATAGGCAAAAATGTAGAGTTTTGGCGGATGGGTCACACCGCGCTGCGAAAGAAGCTACCCCACATTAAAAATATATTCTGGAGAGAAGTTTTTTCCGCCCTAGCTGATTTCAAAGAAGTATATGAACTAGATACACACCAAATAAGTGCAAGTCCAATATTTTTTTCAGATGTTACTAAAGTACCTGGGTTAAGGAATGGTACGAGAAAGGTATCAGAACGTTAAACGATATTTTAAAACCAGATGGATCTTTAATGGAATATGAAGAATTGAAGCAGATATATATGCCACATTCCTAGATTATAGGTCTTTACTAAGAAGCCTACCTCTTGAGTGGAGGCAATCTGCAGAAAGACGGAAACTAGATGAGCCGATTATGGACCCAGTTATCACTTTCATTGTGTCAACAAACACAGGAACATCCCATCTAAGTAAGATATTAGTAGAACCCAAAACAAAGCAGCTAGATAACATATGGGAGGGGGCGTGGGAGAGTAGACTTCAGGAAGTAAATTGGAAAAATATATATGCATGCTTAAGAGATACTCCAGTGCAGTATAGGGCCATTAGGTATAAAATAATAACCCGCATAGTAGGAACAAATAGCTTACTTGAGAGAATTAAAATTAAAACCACAGATGCCTGCGATTATTGCATGCAGCGTGAAAACATAGAACATAAATTTTGGAACTGCCGAAGAGTAAAAAGCTTTTGGAATGAAATAAAAGCGTGGCTTGTTGGACAACAGTTAAGCAGATTAGCAGACAAAGTTACCATCAATGAAATAATATTAGGAGGTGAGGACAGCCTGATCATCAATCATGTAGTTAGTGCAGGTGTGAACATGATTTATTCAAAAAAGCAACTTTCAGTAGCAGTGTTATTATCCATACTTCGGGCAGATTTAAGCAGTGAGAAGTATTGTGCAAAATTAAATGACAAGGCGGAAGAATTTGACAAAAAATGGAAGATGCTCAACTTTTTAAGGGAAGACTGATCAACGTTAGTGGAACCTGGCGACTGACATCGACCACCGCATTGGTGGCTTGATCTGCATGAGCGGAAAGGGTCCCCGCCACCCCGACGCCGGGACTTGACAGACCCGGACCGGACCCGGTAGGTGGACAGCCGCCTTCGGGAAACCGGTCGGCCGGCCGGGGACCCGGGTCGCCGGCCTCTAGGTCGGCGCATCGGGCCCCGGGCCCGCTGCGTCGGGGAGCCGCTTCGCAAGAATAGACCGCTTGTTAAAGCGAAGCGGCGCTGGCGGGGACCCTAGCGGCCCCCGCCCATAACCCAACCGGGCTAACCCGAGACCGGTCCTCGCAATTTTGTGGGGCCGGTCGGCCGGCCGGGCGTGCGATGCGCCAGTCTTAACGGGCTGACGGGTCGCACGCCCGGTCGGCGGCATGGGGCACTGCCTCGCTAAGCACGAGGCAGTGCGGGCGGGGGCTGCGGCCCGTCTGGAGCGCCGGGGAGGTATCCCCTAGCTCTCCCCGGCCGGGGCGGTAACCCCGAGACCTCCCCGGAGCCGGGACGGTTTTGCCGATGCTACTGGCGCCGTCCCGGCTTGGCCAGACGGGCCACACAAAAGTATCAAATAGATACGGAGACAAGTGTTTGTAGTGTAATGTGTATCGTCTGATGTGTTAATAAATGTATAAAATGTTAAAAAAAAAAAAAACAAAAAAAAAAACATGAAGGTGTTGGTTATTGCCGAACGGGATCTGTATTGGTTAACCCAACATAATTGTGTTGCTCGTGTTTCTAATAAACTATGTTGCTGCAAAAAAAAAAAAAAAAAAAAAAAAAAAAAAAAAAGTCTGCCGAGTTCGCTGGCCAATTGTGGCCCGGTGGGCCAGCTTTGGGTTTGCGGGCAGGCAAACCAGCTACTGAAGCGTGTCCGTGACTGCTTATATTTCTGAGTCGTCTTTTGATAAACTGAACTTTTGATGAAATTTTGATGATGTTGAAGTTGTAGGAGAACAATTTTACATCCGTTCTTGCAATTAGTTGCGCAGTAAAAAAATGAACACAATCGGCTCAGCAGTTGGCACCCAGTCTAAATCGTGTGGCGACGTTCCTGATCCAACAACCCCCGATATCCCCCACTCTGCCGCTAATGAGCAATTGTTCAAAGGATATTGAAATTCAAGATATTCCGGGAATAATTATAAGATACTTATTTTGGCTGGGAAATACTAAAGTTAGGAATATCATGACATTTGCATTGATTTGTATACATTTATCCACTGGCGGATCCAGGGGGAGGGTGGGGGGGGGGGGGGGGGCATCAGGGGCAAATGCCCCCCCCCCTAGGAATCTGGAGGGGGGGGGGCATTCAATACAAGTTTCCCCCCCCCCCGCGTTCCCAATTTATCTTAAAATCGTAAACATTGCCTTTGCAGCAGTCAAAATCCAGCTATCCACAGTCAAAAAACGGAAAATGTCGCGCCGCTTTGTGGTATGACACTACTTTCGCAATTGCTTATACAATTTGGAAAATGGGAAAATTAATTCCATTAATTGTCTGGCAGAGGCTCTCCTTGGTGGTAATTGCTGGCACTGGCGGATCCAGGGGGGAGCATCAGAGGCAAATGCCCCCCCCCCCACACACAGGAATCTGGGAGGGGCGTTCAATACAAGTATGCCCCCGCGCGTTCCCTGCACTGAACGTGAAAACAATGATCTTAGGAGAAAACTTTATGAAAACGGAAGTTTTTCTCGCGTGATTTAATTTGAAGTTTTATGTATCCCTTTCTTTAAATGATAAACAAAACAGCACACCTGATGCAATTCAAGCAGCCCCAGTGACACTTAACACGCGCCCCGCTGGGGGGGGGGGGGGGGGGCAGAATCTGCCCCCTCCCGGATTTTCTCAATAACTTGAACACTATGATAGATATCAGCGTCAAACTTTCAGGGACTTATATTGCATCAATGCTACGTCTTCTCACCAAATTTGAATGCAATTGATGTAGTATTGTGGGAAATAATGACGTTTTAATCACGTCATGTCATGCCATTTCTGGTGGAAAAACGACAAATGTTTGAACAATGGTAAAAAAATAGAGTTTTGAAGCAAATAAAAAAAACGTCAAAAGAAAGGAAATGACCTTCTCTTCAAAATGGCTATCTCGGATTTTCACAATTTTGTGTTCTTGACCAAAAAAAAAATTCGGAAAAGAAATCCACATTTTTTTGGTGAATTTCTTAAGCTCGAATACCAAAATAAGGTGACCGGCCCAAATCCGCGGAGAAAAAAAAGGGTTCCTTTTTGCCACAAAAAGATGCCCCTTCCCACGGAGAGAGATCCGCCAGTGCATTTATCACCAGGTAAACACATTTTATTTTAATTGAATACCTATCAAGCGAAAAATGACATGGAAATACTGAAATCAGGGAAGGCAACATTCTTTGACTGAGGGAGGGGGGGGGGGGGGGGGGGGGCAAAACGGCTCACTCGGGGGGAGGGGGGGCATTGCCCCCCCCAGTTAACATGTTAAAATAGGCCCTGCGTTAATGGGGTCCAGTTTGTTCGTTTTCTTCTGCTTCTTAGCTTGTTCAGGGTGTTGGTGCTGCTCTTACCATAAACTTTCGCTCTATGTTTAAAATAATGCTCCTCGATAGTGCTTTCTTGCTTTCGAAATGCCTTCGAAACTTTCTCTCCGTTCTGAGGATACAATTTGTCTCAAACTGCAATTTGACTATTTTTGCATTGGCGTCTGTCTGGTATGGCTGCATGTTAATACAAACTGTGTTAAACAAAATAACATTAATTTGTTTATAAGTAGGTGCATGTGATTTTGCATCCAGTTGTATTTTGACTTAGCTAGAAGAAAAGAAAATGCGCTTGTTCTTTCTGGGACGCCCGGTATAATAGCGCTAATCCATAAGCCATAATAATAGCACTAATCCATAAGCCATAATAATAGCACTAATCCATAAGCGGCAACTCAGCACACAGGTCATCAAATTATGACAGTTAAGACACTTGACACGAGCTGTTCTATCAAAAGTCGTTATTTATTGGCATTGAACATTCATTTTCGGAGACGCATCTTACAATTGGTGTTACGTGTCAATCAACGTGTAGAGAAACAACGTTAAAATTAAAAACGTTAGTTTTAAGTTAAATTTAAGTTGAATTATATTTTACCCTCACTGATCTACAAATTATCAACGCAAGCAAGAACACCAAAGGACGATTTTTTATATTATTATAATAAATCAGATAGCAGCTAGACAATTTGCAAAATAATGAAATTCAAGACCCGGACACGGCTGGACCATACTGCACTTTCCAGTCGGTATGTTCCTGGAATTCCATTCAAATGACAGTCATATTTGTGACTCTTTAATTGCATCATTAAAGTGTCATTTCGTGTCACAGTGTTTGCACAAGTAGCTTAAAAGATGGCGGTGTTTAAAGACCGGTCTGAATTTCACCTATGGTGGGCATAATATTTGCTTATGAATAATTCAACGGGACCCTTTCTCCTGGCATTGCGACACGTTACTCCTCGCACGTTTTTCCTGGTTTAATTGTGTTACATATTTGCTGAAATCTGCTCTGACATGAAGTGGCGATTAGTTTTGCTTTGTATGAACAAATAGACATGCATGATTATGTGAACCGACAATGTGCCATTGCGTATGGAACGCGCTTCTATGAAATACTACTTTATGATATTTTTCGCAATGTTGTCATATTATTTGGTCACTGTATAATATAAAACAAATTGCCCTCGTATGAATTGGGAGACCGGAACATTATGTGATTTCATTGTTCCTATGCTGAATGCATAAAATGTTTGCAGTTCATTCGTTACTGGATGATTTTGCTTCTTGAATAAGTTCTTGAGTGATTTTGCTTCTTGAGCACACAGAAACTTAAAGCAAGAGCCGCGAGTAAACCTTCAATTTGAACGAAATCAGCACTTCGACTGGGAAAACTTTCCAAAAATTAAACGCAAGCGGAGCCCGTCTTTATTCTGTGCAATCCACCGATATCCCGTCCCATTCCGCCCCCGTTCATTATTCCATCGCCTCAGAGGATCCATAGCGGCCCTCTAATCACATCTTTCCCAAATTGGCCTCGTCCGCCAGGTGAATCGCCTCCTCCCGCCGATCACTCGGCCCGCCGGCATGGCCCATTTGCCGAATATCCGGGACGAATCTGGAGCCATAGCGGCGCCCCGGCGGCAGCAGCGATGCGGATCTGACCCGTATACCATTCCCACATGCGGTGGTCCCGGATGTCTGAGAAGGCAGTGATGCGGATCTGACCCGTATACCATTCCCACATGCGGTGGTCCCGGATGTCTGAGAAGGCAGTGATGCGGATCTGACCCGTATACC
This sequence comes from Chirona hameri, assembly GCA_036785665.1. Taxonomy (NCBI): domain Eukaryota; kingdom Metazoa; phylum Arthropoda; class Thecostraca; order Balanomorpha; family Balanidae; genus Chirona; species Chirona hameri. Next base: position 56,531 of record JAXIVJ010001827.1, read on the forward strand.
ATTCCCACATGCGGTGGTCCCGGATGTCTGAGAAGGCAGCGATGCGGATCTGACCCGTTTACCATTCCCACATGCGGTGGTCCCGGATAGCGGGGCAGGCAGTGGGGTCAGAGTGGCCGGGCGCCGCCGCCAAACGTCTAATCGGAAACTGATGGCGAGGGACAGTCGCTAGCGGACTGGGCCGCACCTCAGGAGACACCTGCTGTTGGACTGGGCCGTACCTTAGGAGACACCTGCTGTTGGACTGGGCCGCACCCTAGGAGACACTGCTGTTGGACTGGGCCGCACCTTATGAGACACCTGCTGTTGGACTGGGCCGCACCTTAGGAGACACCTGCTGTTGGACTGGATCACCTTAGGAGACACCTGATGTTGGACTGGGCCACCTTAGGAGACACCTGCTGTTGGACTGGGCCGTACCTTAGGAGACACCTGCTGTTGGACTGGGCCGCACCTTAGGAGACACTGCTGTTGGACTGGGCCGCACCTTATGAGACACCTGCTGTTGGACTGGGCCGCACCTTATGAGACACCTGCTGTTGGACTGGGCCGCACCTTAGGAGACACCTGCTGTTGGACTGGATCACCTTAGGAGACACCTGATGTTGGACTGGGCCACCTTAGGAGACACCTGCTGTTGGACTGGGCCGTACCTTAGGAGACACCTGCTGTTGGACTGGGCCGCACCTTAGGAGACACTGCTGTTGGACTGGGCCGCAACTTATGAGACACCTGCCGTTGGACTGGGCCGCACCTTAGGAGACACCTGCTGTTGGACTGGATCACCTTAGGAGACACCTGATGTTGGACTGGGCCACCTTAGGAGACACCTGCTGTTGGACTGGGCCGCACCTTAGGAGACACCTGCTGTTGGATTGGGCCACCTTAGGAGACACCTGCTGTTGGACTAGGCCACCTTAGGAGACACCTGCTGTTGGACAGGACCGCACCTTAGGAGACACCTGCTGTTGGACTGGGCCGCACCTTAGGCGGACTGAGCCGCACCTCAGACGGTCACTGGTGGACTGGGCCGCACTCATGAGACAGCCACTGTGAACTGGGCCGCATCCATAACACAGCCACTGTGAACTGGGCCGCACCTCAGGAGACCGTCACCGCTGGTGGACTGGGACGCACCTGATATAGGCACTGGTGGACTGGGCCGCACTCATGAGAAAGCCACTGGTGAACTGGGCCGCATCTGAGACAGACACTGGTGAACTGGTGGCTGGCCGCACCTCAGGAGACAGTCGCCACTGGTGGACTGGGCCGCACCTGAGATAGGCACTGGTGGACTGGGCCGCACTCATGAGACAGCCACTGGTGGACTGGGCCGCACCTGAGACAGGCACTGGTGGACTGGGCCGCACCTGAGACAGGCACTGGTGGACTGGGCCGCACCTGAGACAGGCACTGGTGGACTGGTGGCTGGCCGCACTTCAGAAGATAGGCGCTGGTGAACTGGTGGATGGCCGCACTTCAGGAGATAGGCACTGAGGACTGGACCGCACTTCAGGAGATAGGCACTGGTGGCTGGCCGCTTTTCAGTAGATAGGCACTGAGGACTGGACCGCACTTCAGGAGATAGGCACTGGTGGCTGGCCGCACTTCAGGAGATAGGCACTGAGGACTGGACCGCACTTCAGGAGATAGGCACTGAGGACTGGGCCGCACCTGAGACAGCCACTGGTGGACTGGGCCGCACTCATGAGACAGGCACTGGTGAACTGGTGGCTGGCCGCACTTCAGGAGATAGGCACTGAGGACTGGGCCGCACCTGAGACAGCCACTGGTGGACTGGGCCGCACTCATGAGACAGGCACTGGTGAACTGGTGGCTGGCCGCACTTCAGGAGATAGGCACTGAGGACTGGACCGCACTTCAGGAGATAGGCACTGGTGGCTGGCCGCACTTCAGGAGATAGGCACTGGTGGCTGGCCGCACTTCAGGAGATAGGCACTGAGGACTGGACCGCACTTCAGGAGATAGGCACTGAGGACTGGGCCGCACTTCAGGAGATAGGCACTGAGGACTGGGCCGCACCTGATACAGCCACTGGTGGACTGGGCCGCACTCATGAGACAGGCACTGGTGAACTGGTGGCTGGACGCACTTCAGGAGATAGGCACTGAGGACTGGGCCGCACCTGAGACAGCCACTGGTGGACTGGGCCGCACTCATGAGACAGGCACTGGTGAACTGGTGGCTGGCCGCACTTCAGGAGATAGGCACTGGTGGACTGGGCCGCACCTGATATAGGCACTGGTGAACTGGTGGCTGGCCGCACTTCAGGAGATAGGCACTGGTAGACTGGGCCGCACCTGAGACGGCCACTGGTGAACTGGTGGCTGGCCGCACTTCAGGAGATAGGCACTGAGGACTGGACCGCACCTGAGACAGGCACTGGTGGACTGGTGGCTGGCCGCACTTCAGGAGATGGGCACTGGTGGACTGGGCCGCACCTGAGACGGCCACTGGTGAACTGGTGGCTGGCCGCACTTCAGGAGATAGGCACTGAGGACTGGACCGCACCTGAGACAGGCACTGGTGGACTGGGCCGCACCTGAGACAGCCACTGGTGGACTGGTGGCTGGCCGCACTTCAGGAGATAGGCACTGAGGGCTGGGCCGCACTTCAGGAGATAGGCACTGGTGGACTGGTGGCTGGCCGCACTTCAGGAGACAGGCACTGAGGGCTGGACCGCACTTCAGGAGATAGGCACTGAGGACTGGACCGCACCTGAGATAGGCACTGAGGACTGGACCGCACTTCAGGAGACATGCACTGAGGGCTGGGCCGCACTTCAGGAGATAGGCACTGAGGACTGGACCGCACCTGAGATAGGCACTGAGGACTGGAGCGCACTGAATTATGCCCCAGGAAATAGACCGCTGAACGGATCATTCAGGGTGGCGTGAGGCGATCAGACGCCTCAGAAGTGAGAAAGGTGATTCGATGCGTCTGTGACGACTGGCTGGTGGGAAATGGACCCATTGTCATCGGAAGGGCCGTCTTCAGATATGATATCACAGAGTGTCAGGAGGAATGTATGCCAAGTCCTTAGAAATGAAATATATATATATTTGGTCGTGATCATGAACTACGTGCACATTGAGGACAGCGCTTTAAAGCAGTGGTTCTCAACGGCAAGGTTATGGCTCCTTTTTGATGACCAGAATGACTCGTTGTCCCCTCCTCCGTTGCACATTGTACAGACCACAGTTCTCGGTTGCATGCTATGCGGTACAGCATAACTTCAGGCGTTTACTACTAGTGCCATCTAGGGACATGAATATAGGTAAACTTGTGTGCCGTTGCAACGGAGAGATTCCAAGCGTTTACAAACGCATACAATGTAACACAAAGCTGACACATCGTTTCAAATGTATTTGTTTTGACGCTTTTTGCGATAATGTGGTGACAGTGAAACAGGGCCGGGGATATAGTGCATCTGCACTGTGCAGGACCGGGGATATAGTGCATCTGCACTGTACAGGACCGGGGATATAGTGCATCTGCACTGTGCAGGACCAGGGATATAGTGCATCTGCACTGTACAGGACCGGGGATATAGTGCATCTGCACTGTGCAGGACCGGGGATATAGTGCATCTGCACTGTACAGGACCGGGGATATAGTGCATCTGCACTGTGCAGGACCGGGGATATAGTGCATCTGCACTGTACAGGACCGGGGATATAGTACATCTGCACTGTGCAGAACCGGGGATATAGTGCATCTGCACTGTACAGGACCGGGGATATAGTGCATCTGCACTGTGCAGGACCGGGGATATAGTGCATCTGCATTGTACAGGACCGGGGATATAGTGCATCTGCACTGTGCAGGACCGGGGATATAGTGCATCTGCACTGTACAGGACCGGGGATATAGTGCATCTGCACTGTGCAGGGCCGGGGATATAGTGCATCTGCACTGTGCAGGACCGGGGATATAGTGCATCTGCACTGTGCAGGACCGGGGATATAGTGCATCTGCACTGTGCAGGACCGGGGATATAGTGTATCTGCACTGTGCAGGGCCGGGGATATAGTGCATCTGCACTGTGCAGGACCGGGGATATAGTGCATATGCACTGTGCAGGACCGGGGATATAGTGCATCTGCACTGTGCAGGGCCGGGGATATAGTGCATCTGCACTGTGCAGGACCGGGGATATAGTGCATCTGCACTGTGCAGGGCCGGGGATATAGTGCATCTGCACTGTGCAGGACCGGGGATATAGTGCATCTGCACTGTGCAGGGCCGGGGATATAGTGCATCTGCACTGTGCAGGACCGGGGATATAGTGCATCTGCACTGTGCAGGGCCGGGGATATAGTGCATCTGCACTGTGCAGGACCGGGGATATAGTGCATCTGCACTGTGCAGGGCCGGGGATATAGTGCATCTGCACTGTGCAGGACCGGGGATATAGTGCATCTGCACTGTGCAGGGCCGGGGATATAGTGCATCTGCACTGTGCAGGACCGGGGATATAGTGCATCTGCACTGTGCAGGACCGGGGATATAGTGCATCTGCACTGTGCAGGGCCGGGGATATAGTGCATCTGCACTGTACATGACAGGTGCATCTGTACTGTACATGACCGGGGATATAGTGCATCTGCACTGTGCATGACCGGGGATATAGTGCATCTGCACTGTGCAGGACCGGGGATATAGTGCATCTGCACTGTGCAGGACCGGGGATATAGTGCATCTGCACTGTGCAGGACCGGGGATAGGTGCATCTGCACTGTGCAGGACCGGGGACTATAGTGCATCTGCACTGTGCAGGACCGGGGATAGGTGCATCTGCACTGTGCAGGACCGGGGATAGGTGCATCTGCACTGTGCAGGACCGGGGATATAGTGCATCTGCACTGTGCAGGACCGGGGATATAGTGCATCTGCACTGTGCAGGACCGTGGATATAGTGCATCTGCACTGTGCAGGACCGGGGATATAGTGCATCTGCACTGTGCAGGACCGGGGATAGGTGCATCTGCACTGTGCAGGACCGGGGATAGGTGCATCTGCACTGTGCAGGACCGGGGATAGGTGCATCTGCACTGTGCAGGACCGGGGATAGGTCATCTGCACTGTGCAGGACCGGGGATATAGTGCATCTGCACTGTGCAGGACCGGGGATATAGTGCATCTGCACTGTGCAGGACCGGGGATATAGTGCATCTGCACTGTGCAGGACCGGGGATAGGTGCATCTGCACTGTGCAGGACCGGGGATAGGTGCATCTGCACTGTGCGTCATCAACCAACCAACCAATTACTGCGATAATGTGGTGACAGTGAAACAGGACCGGGGATAGGTGCATCTGCACTGTACAGGACTGGGGATTGGTGCATCTGCACTGTGCAGGACCGGGGATAGGTGCATCTGCACTGTGCGTCATCAACAAACCAACCAATTACTGCGATAATGTGGTGACAGTGAAACAGGACCGGGGATATAGTGCATCTGTACTGTACAGGACCGGGGATAGGTGCATCTGCACTGTGCAGGACCGGGGATAGGTGCATCTGCACTGTGCAGGACCGGGGATATAGTGCATCTGCACTGTGCGTCATCAACAAACCAACCAATTACTGCGATAATGTGGTGACAGTGAAACAGGGCCGGGGATATAGTGCATCTGCACTGTGCAGGACCGGGGATAGGTGCACCTGCACTGTGCAGGACCGGGGATAGGTGCATCTGCACTGTGCAGGACCGGGGATAGGTGCACCTGCACTGTGCAGGACCTGGGATAGGTGCATCTGCACTGTGCAGGACCGGGGATAGGTGCATCTGCACTGTGCAGGACCGGGGATAGGTGCATCTGCACTGTGCAGGACCGGGGATATAGTGCATCTGCACTGTGCAGGACCGGGGATATAGTGCATCTGCACTGTGCAGGACCGGGGATATAGTGCATCTGCACTGTGCAGGACCGGGGATATAGTGCATCTGCACTGTGCAGGACCGGGGATATAGTGCATCTGCACTGTGCAGGACCGGGGATAGGTGCATCTGCACTGTGCGTCATCAACAAACCAACCAATTACTGCGATAATGTGGTGACAGTGAAACAGGACCGGGGATAGGTGCATCTGCACTGTGCAGGACCGGGGATAGGTGCATCTGCACTGTGCGTCATCAACAAACCAACCAATTACTGCGATAATGTGGTGACAGTGAAACAGGACCGGGGATAGGTGCATCTGCACTGTGCAGGACCGGGGATAGGTGCATCTGCACTGTGCAGGACCGGGGATATAGTGCATCTGCACTGTGCAGGACCGGGGATATAGTGCATCTGCACTGTGCAGGACCGGGGATATAGTGCATCTGCACTGTGCAGGACCGGGGATAGGTGCATCTGCACTGTGCAGGACCGGTGATAGGTGCATCTGCACTGTGCAGGACCGGGGATAGGTGCATCTGCACTGTGCAGGACCGGGGATAGGTGCATCTGCACTGTGCAGGACCGGGGATATAGTGCATCTGCACTGTGCAGGACCGGGGATATAGTGCATCTGCACTGTGCAGGACCGGGGATATAGTGCATCTGCACTGTGCAGGACCGGGGATATAGTGCATCTGCACTGTGCAGGACCGGGGATAGGTGCATCTGCACTGTGCGTCATCAACAAACCAACCAATTACTGCGATAATGTGGTGACAGTGAAACAGGACCGGGGATAGGTGCATCTGCACTGTGCAGGACCGGGGATAGGTGCATCTGCACTGTGCAGGACCGGGGATAGGTGCATCTGCACTGTGCAGGACCGGGGATAGGTGCATCTGCACTGTGCAGGACCGGGGATAGGTGCATCAGGACCGGGGATAGGTGCAGATGCACCTACAGGACTGTAGGTGCATCTGCACTGTGCAGGACCGGGGATAGGTGCATCTGTACTGTGCGTCATCAACAAACCAACCAATTACTGCGATAATGTGGTGACAGTAAAACAGGACCGGGGATATAGTGCATCTGCACTGTACAGGACCGGGGATAGGTACATCTGCACTGTGCAGGACCGGGGATAGGTGCATCTGCACTGTGCGTCATCAACAAACCAACCAATTACTGCGATAATGTGGTGACAGTGAAACAGGACCGGGGATAGGTGCATCTGCACTGTGCAGGACCGGGGATAGGTGCATCTGCACTGTGCGTCATCAACAAACCAACCAATTACTGCGATAATGTGGTGACAGTGAAACAGGACCGGGGATAGGTGCATCTGCACTGTGCAGGACCGGGGATAGGTGCATCTGCACTGTGCAGGACCGGGGATAGGTGCATCTGCACTGTGCAGGACCGGGGATAGGTGCATCTGCACTGTGCAGGACCGGGGATAGGTGCATCTGCACTGTGCAGGACCGGGATAGGTGCATCTGCACTGTGCAGGACCGGGGATAGGTGCATCTGCACTGTGCAGGACCGGGGATAGGTGCATCTGCACTGTGCAGGACCGGGGATAGGTGCATCTGCACTGTGCAGGGCCGGGGATAGGTGCATCTGCACTGTGCGCCATCAACAAACCAACCAATCACAATACCTCACGTAACTGCTCGATCGCTATTACCTCCGACCGAAGGCTACATTACCCCAAATGGGGTAATTACACCTTATTTTAGAATCATTGCTGTAAGATAGGAATGATCGATTATGTACAAACTACACATATCTCGATCAAAAATACCTCGACCCTATGCGTTTTATAGAGCTTATATACATGCATTTGGACTCTTATACTGATTGGAGAGCAAGCTCTTTTCCTGGTAAAACAGATCAAACATGCTATCGCCAAAGCCAGCACAGATGATATTGAAATTGCTTCTGTCCTGCCCCAGTCTGCACTGTGTCCCGAACTGGAGCAGTGGCGTTTTCTCCTAAGTGGTCTGTCCTGCCCCAGTCTGCACTGTGTCCAGAACTGGAGCAGTGGCGTTTTCTCCTAAGTGGTCTGTCCTGCCCCAGTCTAAGCTGTGTCCCGAACTGGAGCAGTGGCGTTTTCTCCTAAGTGGTCTGTCCTGCCCCAGTCTAAGCTGTGTCCAGAACTGGAGCAGTGGCGTTTTCTCCTAAGTGGTCTGTCCTGCCCCAGTCTAAGCTGTGTCCCGAACTGGAGCAGTGGCGTTTTCTCCTAAGTGGTCTGTCCTGCCCCAGTCTGCACTGTGTCCAGAACTGGAGCAGTGGCGTTTTCTCCTAAGTGGTCTGTCCTGCCCCAGTCTAAGCTGTGTCCCGAACTGGAGCAGTGGCGTTTTCTCCTAAGTGGTCTGTCCTGCCCCAGTCTGCACTGTGTCCCGAACTGGAGCAGTGGCGTTTTCTCCTAAGTGGTCTGTCCTGCCCCAGTCTAAGCTGTGTCCCGAACTGGAGCAGTGGCGTTTTCTCCTAAGTGGTCTGTCCTGCCCCAGTCTGCACTGTGTCCAGAACTGGAGCAGTGGCGTTTTCTCCTAAGTGGTCTGTCCTGCCCCAGTCTAAGCTGTGTCCCGAACTGGAGCAGTGGCGTTTTCTCCTAAGTGGTCTGTCCTGCCCCAGTCTAAGCTGTGTCCCGAACTGGAGCAGTGGCGTTTTCTCCTAAGTGGTCTGTCCAACCCCAGTCTAAGCTGTGTCCCGAACTGGAGCAGTGGCGTTTTCTCCTAAGTGGTCTGTCCTGCCCCAGTCTGCACTGTGTCCAGAACTGGAGCAGTGGCGTTTTCTCCTAAGTGGTCTGTCCTGCCCCAGTCTAAGCTGTGTCCCGAACTGGAGCAGTGGCGTTTTCTCCTAAGTGGTCTGTCCTGCCCCAGTCTAAGCTGTGTCCCGAACTGGAGCAGTGGCGTTTTCTCCTAAGAGGTCATATCGCGATACGCCCCGCCAACACCAGTCAAATCTCAGTCTCCACCCAAACTTAACTCGCAGTTCCTGGTATCGCGCCACAACTTGGCTATCGTGTCCCCCCCCCCCTAATGTGTCGCAACGCTCCGGCGACAGCTAGTTAGTGGCGAATCGCTAGCACAGGGCCACTAACTAAGCAACGTGTATCTATTCGTATCATTATTTTTATACGACATTCTGGCTGGTGGCAGTGTTCTACAGACGAGTACCCGAGACCTCCAATTGACTTGAATGATCGAAAGGTCGTCGTCGACTGAAAATGAAAATGAAAACAGAAGCTGATTTGGTCAACTTAATGTTGCGTGTTCCTCTTGGAAGCCGGAGCAAAATAACGTTCCGTTTGGCGAGACTCATGACAGCATAAATGTGCAACAAAGAGAATCCTATCTTACACAGCCATATATTTCATCAGACCTATTTACCACCCCTGAACCTCCTGACCACTTTATATTAGTCTGCCACTCCACTCTACAAATCTTCGCACGGTTAACTCATCTAACTCGATTTGAAGTACAGTTCAGAAAATGTGGGCGCATTTGTATGCTGTCTTGGCCTGCTGAAATAGCTCAGAACGGATAACAGCTGTATCCGTGTGCGCGTCTAGGCGGATGGTTTAGGAGCAGCAGCCTTCCGCCGCAGTGTTAAGAACCTCAGCTGCCGCCGCTCTGTGTGCAGAGTCATCATTTTCTGTAACACTGCAGCCTTCCGCCGCAGTGTTAAGGAGCTCAGCTGCCGCCGCTCTCTGTGCAGAGTCATCATTTTCTGTAACACTGCAGCCTTCCGCCGCAGTGTTAAGAACCTCAGCTGCCGCCGCTCTGTGTGCAGAGTCATCATTTTCTGTAACACTGCAGCCTTCCGCCGCAGTGTTAAGGAGCTCAGCTGCCGCCGCTCTCTGTGCAGAGTCATCATTTTCTGTAACACTGCAGCCTTCCGCCGCAGTGTTAAGGAGCTCAGCTGCCGCCGCTCTCTGTGCAGAGTCATCATTTTCTGTAACACTGCAGCCTTCCGCCGCAGTGTTAAGAACCTCAGCTGCCGCCGCTCTCTGTGCAGAGTCGTCATCATGTTCTGTAACACTGCAGCCTTCCGCCGCAGTGTTAAGGACCTCAGCTGCCGCCGCTCTCTGTGCAGAGTCATCATTTTCTGTAACACTGCAGCCTTCCGCCGCAGTGTTAAGGACCTCAGCTGCCGCCGCTCTCTGTGCAGAGTCATCATTTTCTGTAACACTGCAGCCTTCCGCCGCAGTGTTAAGGAGCTCAGCTGCCGCCGCTCTCTGTGCAGAGTCATCATTTTCTGTAACACTGCAGCCTTCCGCCGCAGTGTTAAGGAGCTCAGCTGCCGCCGCTCTCTGTGCAGAGTCATCATTTTCTGTAACACTGCAGCCTTCCGCCGCAGTGTTAAGGACCTCAGCTGCCGCCGCTCTCTGTGCAGAGTCATCATTTTCTGTAACACTGCAGCCTTCCGCCGCAGTGTTAAGGAGCTCAGCTGCCGCCGCTCTCTGTGCAGAGTCATCATTTTCTGTAACACTGCAGCCTTCCGCCGCAGTGTTAAGGAGCTCAGCTGCCGCCGCTCTCTGTGCAGAGTCGTCATCATGTTCTGTAACACTGCAGCCTTCCGCCGCAGTGTTAAGGAGCTCAGCTGCCGCCGCTCTCTGCAGAGTCATCATGTTCTGTAACACTGCAGCCTTCCGCCGCAGTGTTAAGGACCTCAGCTGCCGCCGCTCTCTGTGCAGAGTCATCATTTTCTGTAACACTGCAGCCTTCCGCCGCAGTGTTAAGGAGCTCAGCTGCCGCCGCGCTCTGTGCAGAGTCGTCATCATGTTCTGTAACACTGCAGCCTTCCGCCGCAGTGTTAAGGACCTCAGCTGCCGCCGCTCTCTGTGCAGAGTCATCATTTTCTGTAACACTGCAGCCTTCCGCCGCAGTGTTAAGGAGCTCAGCTGCCGCCGCTCTCTGTGCAGAGTCATCATTTTCTGTAACACTGCAGCCTTCCGCCGCAGTGTTAAGGAGCTCAGCTGCCGCCGCTCTCTGTGCAGAGTCATCATTTTCTGTAACACTGCAGCCTTCCGCCGCAGTGTTAAGGACCTCAGCTGCCGCCGCTCTCTGCAGAGTCATCATTTTCTGTAACACTGCAGCCTTCCGCCGCAGTGTTAAGAACCTCAGCTGCCGCCGCTCTCTGTGCAGAGTCATCATTTTCTGTAACACTGCAGCCTTCCGCCGCAGTGTTAAGGAGCTCAGCTGCCGCCGCTCTCTGTGCAGAGTCGTCATCATTTTCTGGTGCAGTGCAACGCCCCCGCCCCGATCAACTTTGATTAGTTCACCTGATTTTACTGGTCTGAGAAATTATGGACGTTACCCAGTCACAAAGAGGTAGCGCAGTGGAATGCTTATTATCATTATTTTCACCCGTCGTGAGTACACTTAACGAAAAAAATACGTTTTACACATATGCATAATGGCAAGTGATTCAATTTCAAAATAATTATTTCAACTATGATCCTACAAAACAAATAATGTTTTGTATTATCAACAACATACATTTAGGGAACTTACCAGGACGCCGAAAAGGAAGCACCTTCTAAGCAAACCTGCTGCAAGTACTCCAGACTGACTCACCATCTGATCAATTCACTCCAGACTGACTCACCATCTGATCAATTCACTCCAGACTGACTCACCATCTGATCAATTCACTCCAGACTGACTCATCATCTGATCAATTCACTCCAGACTGACTCACCATCTGATCAATTCACTCCAGACTGACTCACCATCTGATCAATTCACTCCAGACTGACTCACCATCTGATCAATTCACTCCAGACTGACTCACCTTCTGATCAATTCACTCCAGACTGACTCACCATCTGATCAATTCACTCCAGACTGACTCACCATCTGATCAATTCACTCCAGTCTGACTCACCATCTGATCAATTCACTCCAGACTGACTCACCATCTGATCAATTCACTCCAGACTGACTCACCATCTGATCAATTCACTCCAGACTGACTCACCATCTGATCAATTCACTCCAGACTGACTCACCATCTGATCAATTCACTCCAAGACTGACTCATCATCTGATCAATTCACTCCAGACTGACTCACCATCGGATCAATTCACTCCAGACTGACTCACCATCTGATCAATTCACTCCAGACTGACTCACCATCTGATCAATTCACTCCAGACTGACTCACCATCGGATCAATTCACTCCAGACTGACTCACCATCGGATCAATTCACTCCAGACTGACTGACCATCTGATCAATTCACTCCAGACTGACTCACCATATTATCAATTCACTCCAGGCTGACTGACCATCTGATCAATTCACTCCAGACGGACTCACCATCTGATCAATTCACTCCAGACTGACTCACCATCTGATCAATTCATTCCAGACTGACTCGCCATATTTTAGTCTTTTTAACGCTGTGGTTATGTAAGGCATTGGGATAATACGTATTTTAAAGCTTTTATTTGCCTCCTTACAAAAGTTGAGTTTATGATTTAATGTTTTGTATGAATTTTCGAGCACGGCTCATGATCACATACCCAAAACCTAAAAAACACCAGACTGTTTTTAATTTTTTTTTTGTATGTGATCATGAGCCGTGCTCGAAAATTCATACAAAACATTAAATGATAAACTCAACTTTTGTAAGGAGGTCAAATAAAAGCTTTAAAATACGTATGACTCACCATCTGATCAATTCACTCCAGACTGACTCACCATCTGATCAATTCACTCCAGACTGACTCACCATCTGATCAATTCACTCCAGACTGACTCACCATCTGATCAATTCATTCCAGACTGACTCACCATCTGATCAATTCACTCCAGACTGACTCACCATTTGATCAATTTACTCCAGACTGACTCACTATCTGATCAATTCACTCCAGACTGACTCACCATCGGATCAATTCACTCCAGACTGACTCACCATCTGATCAATTCACTCCAGACTGACTCACCATCTGATCAATTCACTCCAGACTGACTCACCATCTGATCAATTCACTCCAGACTGACTCACCATCTGATCAATTCACTCCAGACTGACTCACCATCTGATCAATTGACTAATACAATTCCGAGCGAACTTTTCAGCTCCTCTAAATACGAATAAGTACAGGGTGGACCAAAGGAAAGAATCTTGAGAGTTTTGTCCCGTGCCTTTTAAAGGCACGTGCTACATTTAAGATTATTTGCATACAGACTGCAAATCATATGGCAAAACGGATTATCACAAAAGTTTATCTAAAAAATGTGGACCGACAAGGAAAGATGATTTTTAGTTGATACGTACTTTTTACCAAATTTCATTACGCGACCATTACCTAAAGAAATTCCAGTTCGACTTCCGAAAATTTTATCTTGGCCCTGGGAGCAAGTCTATCGAAAAGCAGATCACCTGCTGGAACTACTCGAGGTAACAGTTGTATTATTCTACGCAAATGCATATGCAGTGACTTAGACGACCCTGGGCCTTTTCGGGGGCTGAAGGAAGAGGGATAGCCATGCCCATTGGATGCTGCCCTCCAGCCTGACGGTGCGAACACTTCCAGCTAGTTCAGATTTTGCCACCGTTCCAAAATTGTGAAGCTTGATGATTTGCTTTTGACTTGCTCCCAGGGGCGAAGTTAGTTTTCGGTGGTCGAAATTGAATTTTTAGGGAACGCCGCCTGGTATCATAAAGAAATTGGGTAAAAATGTACGCCTCAACTCAAAACGATTTTTGCTTATCGGTTCACATTTTAAGTAATTTTTTTTGGTGATAATCCGTCTGGCCATATTATTTGCAGTCTGTATGCAAAATATCATAAGTAGCACGTGCCTTTAGATCACGGAACAAAAACCTCTAGGTACTTTCCTCTGGCCCACCCTGTACATTTGCTCTGTATCTTGTCATCCTCCAGTGTTGAATGAGATTGTTTAACCACCATATTACCACTGCTCAAGTCAGAGGTAATTGCGAACCATCACAACTTCTGATAGCATCGCTCCACGGGAAGTGAACAGGATTGCAAACTCACAATCGTCACACGGAGTGCCCGGACGAGGGGCATATTTCAATGGAGCAACTGCTCTAACTACCACCAGAAAACTTCGCTTAATTCCAGTCAAATGTCTATATTTCATACATGGTCAGCCATGCGTTTTGTAGCCCAATTACGACAGCCCAATTAATCGAATCTCGCAACTTTTCCCATACTGCGCAGCGCACAGAATTTGAGCCTTACTTCGCCGGGTTTGCCGTTTGCATATTTTAGCATGCAAAGTTTGCACATGAGCAGAAAGCTATTTGCTTTGAGTTCCAAAACTTTTGGGATAATTTTGTTCGCCGTCCGTGCACCACCATAAGAACCATAAGAAGACATCAAAGAAGACACGTTGCGTCGCTGAGTAATAACTGGGTCATTAAATTGAAGGCTTCTTCCGCTTTGAAACGACAGGCGCACATATCGCAGCATATGACAGAAAGTTAGAGTGGCGCCTACGAGCTTTTCTGCGGCTAACATAAATGTCAACTTAAGGTCAACACAAATTAAAAATCACGTAATGCGGAGCTCACATGAGCGGGATACTTTGTAAGTGTTAGCTTTAATCTGTGTGGGCAGGACCTGCGGCACTGGAGCTAGCTCCATAAGCTTCTTCTGTGGATATCAAACTACACTGGGAAATACCTTACTGAAACCAGTAAAACGCCTTTTTGGGCGATGACCGAGCGGGCGCGCACTCGTAAAGCTAAAACAGGTTTGAAATATGAAACGGTACGGGAGTACACGTGGTAGTAACACATAGTCCTTTTAGCCCTTTTAGTCCTCCATAAAAATTGTCAGGCCTCCATGCATGCCAACATAAAAATTACGTTTTATTAAATTGTACATGATCTAAGTAAGACTTTAGGGTCATACTTTGTTAGTTACTTTTACTCAGGTATAACAGTTAGTTTTACATTTTTCCGAAGTTTTCAAGAGATTAAGGTGTAAAAACAAATATTTCAGCGCTCATTGTGGCGCCTTCCTCTGTCTTCTGAACCCCGCTTTAGACAAGCTAAGTAGCTGTTGGATAGCTCTGTTGTTTTGTGTATTTTTGAGGAACCACATTAGATTTAGATATAAGGATTAGATATTTAGTTTTGTGGATCGTTTAGGTATTATTTTTAAGCATTCATAGTTAGCTGTTACCTCTTACTTGCTTTTTAAAGGACTTTTCATTCTAGCTTGTGTGCGCCAAAATTGTCTTAGTCTTATTTCTGTGTTATTAGTTGCAGGGTTGGATAAGTAGATATTTTTAGAAAATTAGGGATAATTAAGGTGTATTTAGTATTCAGTTTATTTAAGGATTAGATATTTAGTCTAGTATTAGGTGCACTCATAGCTGATTTGTGTCACTAGCTTTACTTAGATCTAGTTAAGGTTTAGAAGAAGAAGAAACAAAAAGAAAAAAAAGTTAAGTTAAGTTAGTAAAGTATTGAAAAGTGCATAGTACCTAAGTTATATACCTAAGTTACTAGTGTATTCAAATGAGCATGACTAGGATGCAGGCGAAGGTAGCAGAGCTAGAGGCCCTCCAGGCTAGGGTAGCGGAGCTTGAGGCGCAGTAAGTGTAAGTAAGTGTAGGTGTAGAGATGAGCTGCAGGAGGGTGTAGCTCCTGACCAAGGAACGTATGCGCAGATCGTGGTTAGGGGGTCAGAAAAGGAGCCTACAGGATCAGGGACCAGTGGTAGTTCTGATAGGGGCATAAGGGAGGAGGATAAGGCAAAGGTGGATAGTGCGGCTGGGGTTTGGAAGTGTGTTGGAGGGTCACGTTTCTGGAGACTCAACATTGTGGAAAGTAATGCTAGGGCCACAGACAGTAAGGATGAGGAGGGGTGGGTGCTGGGTAATGGAGGGTGGTAGCAGAATCTGGAGGAGGAAGAGGGAAGGGGATCAGGAGGGATGGACAAAAGTTCAGGGTAGAGTCAGGCAGTACAGCCCCAGGGAACATCCGCAGGTTACAATATCAAATAGGTTCAGTGCGTTAGAGTCAGCAGCTGAAAGTGACAGGGAAGAGGTTCAGCATTTAGTGGTTGGGGACTCAAGGGTAAGGCCCTTAAGGCGAACATTCTGTGGGAAGAGGGACAGATGTATAGTCAAACCAGGGGCAAGAGTAGCTGATATGGGCCCTGTCATTGAGGCAGAACTTGGTAGGAGTAGCCCGGAGACAGTTATACTACAGGTGGGGGTGAACGACATAGGACCTAGGCAGAGTGTGAGAATAGTAGCGGAGTACCGGAGCCTGCTGCAGAGGTTGAAGGAGTCCAGGAAACCAGTCATTGTGACTGGCATCCTCCCTCGCTGTGGAGCCAGTGAGGAGTGGTACTGGAGAGCTCTGTCTGTGAACAGCTCAGTTCAGAACTTATGTTCAGCTATGGGGCTTAGTTATGTAGACTTATGGGATCAGTTCTATGAGTGGCGTAGGTACTATATGAAGGATGGGCTTCACTTATCGGATGAGGGGGCAAGGGCTTTGGGAGATGCCTACAGAAGTGTCATTCAGGGAAACTAGGTAGGAGGGGGGGGGGGGGGGGGTTCGGGGACGCTAGTACTAGGGCATCAGGAAGTAAGCATTGGTAGAAGTTCATGTCAGAATAGGACAGTAGATCATAATTCCCTCAGAATTAGTAGAGTCAGCTCAAAGTATAAGATCACATGTGTGTTGCTGAATGCCCAAAGTATTAGATCTAAATTTGATGAGTTTGAGTGTTATGTTGCCCTTGAAAAGCCTGATATCATTTGTGCAACCGAGACATGGGTTAGTGAGGGGTATAATAGGGATAGGCTACAGGATTTCGAGTTACAAGGGTATAACATGTTCTCATACTGCAGAGAATCACGGCAGGGGGGCGGAGTGTTTGTATATGTAAATAGCTTGTACTGCACTACTAGAGTTGATGATTCTAGTAAAGTAAAAGAAGTAGAATCAATCTGGCTTGACATTAAAATTGGTACAGGAAACAGAGGAAGGTTGAGGATAGGTGCATTTTACAGACCAGGGAATCTTCCAAGGAACTCCCAAGCTGAAACAGACCAAGATATTTGTGAGGAAATACGTAGGAACTTTCGGGCTCAGTGTCTTATTATGGGAGATTTTAACTTAAGAGGATACGAAAGTATAGCAGAGGAAACAAATGAGTGTAGGTTGTATAGGCAAATCTTTGAAGAGGAGCTTTTCATGCATCAGTTTGTAACAGAGCCAACCAGACATTGCTCCATTCTAGACCTTGTATTCTCAGACAACAGTGATCTAGTTAGTGACATAAGTATTTGTGAAGGTCTAGGAACCAGTGATCACAATATGGTTAAATTCAATATCTCATCAGAAATGAGGCCCAAAGATAACCTTATTATGGTTCCAAACTTCAGCCGGGCTGATTTTGATGGTATTAGAAATGACCTCGCACAGATAAAATGGAACGTTGAGTTGGCAGGTTTAGATGCATGTGAGGCCTGGAATGTTTTCAAAGCTAGATTAAGCCAAATTCAGAATCGGCATATACCCCTCAGGCACAAACGTAACAGAACCAAGGGCAAACCAGTTTGGCTTACCCCAGAAGTAAGGAGTGCTATACAAGCTAAAAGAAGTGCATTTGGCATTTTGAAGGGATCTTCACTAGATATAAATCAGAAGGCCTACCAGAATGCAAGAAATTCAGTTAAGAAAAAGGTCAGAGCAGCTAAAAGGGCAAAGGAACTTGATTTAGCTAGACATTGTAATGCAGATAGTAAGAAGTTCTTCAGTTTTTATAAGTTCAGTACAGTTTCCAAAAATATAGGTCCATTTAAGGTAGATGATGTGTTAGTTAGCAAGGACAGTGAAATGGTTGAAGTGCTTAATGATCAGTTTCAATCTGTCTTTACTATCGAGGGCCAGAGTAGTATTGCAGCACTTCAGCCTGAGCCAGAGACAGAAGAGACTATAGGAGAGCTAGGTGGCATAAGTAGTGAACTTGTTCTAGAATATCTAAAGAAAGTAAGGCCTAACAAGGCAGAAGGACCTGATGAAATCCATGCTAGACTTTTAAGAGAATCTGAAAGGGAGTTGTCGGTTCCATTAGCCATAATATTTTCTAAATCACTCGCAGATAGTAAAATTCCACTTGATTGGAAAGAGCAAATGTTGTTCCTATTCATAAAAAGGGAGATAGAAGTAAAGAGGAAAACTATTGACCGGTTAGTCTGACCTCATTAGTCTGCAAGGTGCTTGAATCAATCATCAAAGATAAGATTGTTGAATTCTTGGAGCAAAATGAACTCATCAAGGATACACAGCATGGCTTTAGGAAGGGCCGTTCTTGTTTAACTAATCTTCTGGAGTTTTTGGATGTTGCAACAGATAGCTTTGATCAGGGTAAACAGCTAGATGTAGCTTTTCTTGATTTCAGTAAAGCATTTGACAAGGTCCCCCATACAAGACTGGGGTTGCAACTTAAAATTCATGGGATCAGGGGCAAGATTCTGGATTGGATAGAAACGTGGCTTTCAGGACGCCAGCAAAGGGTTATATTGAATGGGTGCCAATCACAATGGAAGGAGGTTCTCAGTGGAGCTCCACAGGGCTCAGTCCTGGGCCCATTGCTTTTTATAATATTTGTGAATGCAATTGAGAACAGTATAGACAGCAAAGTCTTGAAATTTGCAGACGATCTAAAAGTTGTCAGGATTATTAGAGGAAAACATGATCAGGATGTTTTTCAATCAGATCTGGACAAGCTAGTTGAGTGGTCTGAAGCATGGCAGATGAAATTCAATTTGAGTAAATGTAAGATTATGCACGCTGGACGGGTTAGCAGTAAACATAGGTATGAAATGGGTGGGCAGAAAATGGAGCAGATTGAAAAGGAAAGAGATTTAGGTGTCGTGGTGAACAATAGACTATCAGCGTCAGACCAGGTTGTAGAAGCTAGGAAAAAGGCACTTAGAATGCTAGGGGCCATTAACAGAAATGTTTCCTACAAGAGTGAAAAGGTAATAACAAAACTGTATTGTGCATACGTTAGACCACATTTGGAGTATTGTGTACAAGCCTGGTCTCCAACATATGAGAAAGATTGCTGGTTGTTAGAAAGAGTTCAAAGAAGGGCAACAAAAATGGTTAATTGTCTTGGTAGTTTACCTTATGAAGATAGATTAAAGAAATTGGGTATGTTTTCACTTAGATATAGAAGGCTAAGAGGAGATCTAATTGAAGTCTTCAAATTTGTAAATAGTCAGCATTCTGGATATTTAAAGGGTATGTTTGAGTTCAATAGGGAAAATCGAGGTAGAGGTCATCAGCATAAACTCATTATGAAGCAAAGTAGGACTAGGCTACGACAGTCATTTTTCAGTAGAATGGTTGTAGGACATTGGAATATGCTACCAGGGGATGTCGCTGATGCAGTGACACTTGCTTCCTTCAAAATTATATTAGATAAATACTTTACAGAGAAGGGATTAGTTCATAAATACTCGTGGGATTAGCCTTCTTTTATGCAGGTATAGTAAGGTGATTTGAAGGGGCGAGACTGGTGGAGGGGGGGGGGGGCAACCTCGGATGGGCCCAAGAGGCTCTTTGTTGCACTTTTCTTTTATGTCTTTAAATAGTGATTGGTGCAAGGTACCTTTTTTTCTAGGTCAACAGAATAATGAGCATTTTCACGCGATGAATAAAATGGTTAGGACTTCCATTAAGAAATAAAGTAATCTGCCTAAATTGATTACAAAAACACAAGACTAACGCCAACATTCACCCGCCAAAATAAAAGCATAACACACACGCACACACACACAAAAAACAATACTACGCAACATAAACACACGATGATACGCAACCGAATATCTATATTACACATGATTAGACTTATATCGAGTTTTAGCAACCGTATATAACTAGCGACCATTTTCCCAGACTTTGTCCCATATGGGGCTCAAATGAACATTTCCAACGTCGAGGTTGATCGAAGGACGCCGCGACTGTCGAATCTCTATAGCCTCCCGGAACTTCCTTCTCTTCGAGTGACCTTCCAGAGCCAGAGTTTTTGCACTGAGCGGGTCCATACTTCCACTACATGTTTCAGAATGTCTAGCAGTGGCTGATTTGTCCCCCCTTGCGAATTTTTATATCGGATACATGCTCCTTCATCCTGGCAGTTTTTGGTCTTCCGGTTTCTCCTATGTAACTGGAGCCGCACGAGCACTTGATCTGGTAAACGGCCCCTTTTCTCTTGCCTGGTTCTATCGGGTCTTTAACGTTCACCAAACGATTTCGCAAACGTTATGATGTGTGTGCTACCCTGATTCCTTCTTGTCTTAGCAGCTTGGTTATCTTCTCACTCACACCTGGTACGTAGGGAACCGCTGCCTACACTTTCCTGCTCCTGGCAACCTCTTCCTGCGGTCCCCCAGCTTGCGCTCTCCGATGTTTCGGTTTCATGGCCTTTTTAACAAAGCTTTCTGGATATCCGTTGGCTGAGAATATTTCCTGAATCTTATTTCTTTCTTCTTTTGAACTTGAGGAGTCGCTACAAAGCAGTCTTTTTGTGTGAAAATTCTCATTATTCTGTTGACCTAGACAAAAGGCACCTTGCACCAATCACTCACTGAGGAAGGCGCCACAATGAGCGGTGAAATTTCATGTTTTTACACCTTAATACTCTTGAAAACTTCGAAAAATATAAAACTAACTGTACATGATCTCCTTTCTCGAATCTGCCTAAAGGGAGTGCGTCCTGCGTGTTGCATGCTTCAATGTATACAAAAAACGAATGCTTAGATAAATCAAGCCATTTTTGATCAACAATGATTTTTGTTCATTTATACATCTGCGGGTGCCATGATACCACCCCTATCAGAACGCATCATTACAAAATCAAAATTGATTTGATGGTCCTATCCAATGGTGAAAACCCGATCTCAATCGGAGCAGTGGTTGCAAAGTTATTAGCTTCCGAAAAGCGTCTGTATGGCCGGGTCAGGCCGGGTCGGGCCAAGTTGGGCCGGGTCAAATGTAAATTTGTCTAGTAAGTTGACGAGAAACCTCACGGGCGCTTCGCGCCCGCTCGGTAATGCCAGACGCAGAACACGAATTAGCGCAGAAATGACATTTGATGAGAGGTTTGACGACATGGCTCGTGTTTCCAGAACCAGACTGATTGTGGACGATCGGATGAGCTCCGTAATATTCTGCAGTAATTGGACAAATGCGGCCATTTCCATAGACTATCCGGAATTAATGATTCGGAAAAGGCAGCAATGACGAATTACAATCGAAAGGCTCTGGAGGCCATTCGTTTGACAACGGAAAAGCTGATGAATAAATACCCGATACCAAAAATTGGCGACCAGTAAACATTTTGTATCGACTAAAGCTTTAAAAATCAGCTTTGTTTGCCGCCAGGCTATTCAAATATAATTATCTGATTAGGGTTTCAGTGCATATATTGCGTCTATCGCAACGCTGTGTCATCACTCGTTATGAGCTGTTGTTGTTGTTGTTGTTGTTCAATAACAGCTCACAACTCAACTCGTTATGAGCTTGGAAATCTCACCGTTCTACGAGTACGGTAAATGAAGTTCTGCGTTTGGCTATAAGAACGTCCACATTATGCAAACGATTCGCAACATTTATATGTTGTCAAATGCCAATGGACCAGCGATGGCCGGTCACATCATAAGGTCGGAGGCCACGTAGCTCTGTGTGCGACATTGCGCCATATTGACATTTGCTCCTAAGGTCGAAGAGCAGGTAGCCCTGTGTGCCATACTGCGCCGTATTGCCACTCACCGCTCCGTCGGCCATTGGACAGCTGGGCCGGTGGGTGGCCACCTCAGGGATCGGGTGGTGGTATTTGAAGTTGTACTCGTAAGGCTCCAACATACGAATCTTGCCCCACCTGTCAGAAGACAGCGCGTTAGTTGTGAGGCGTCACTGCGGCAGCGCGTTAGTTGTGAGGCGGCAGCGCGTTAGTTGTGAGGCGTCACGCGTTAGTTGTGAGGCGTCACTGCGGCAGCGCGTTAGTTGTGAGGCGTCACGCGTTAGTTGTGAGGCGTCACTGCGGCAGCGCGTTAGTTGTGAGGCGTCACTGCGGCAGCGCGTTAGTTGTAAGGCGTCACTGCGGCAGCGCGTTAGTTGTGAGGCGTCACGCGTTAGTTGTGAGGCGTCACTGCGGCAGCGCGTTAGTTGTGAGGCGTCACTGCGGCAGCGCGTTAGTTGTGAGGCGGCAGCGCGTTAGTTGTGAGGCGTCACTGCGGCAGCGCGTTAGTTGTGAGGCGTCACTGCGGCAGCGCGTTAGTTGTGAGGCGGCAGCGCGTTAGTTGTGAGGCGTCACTGCGGCAGCGCGTTAGTTGTGAGGCGTCACGCGTTAGTTGTGAGGCGTCACTGCGGCAGCGCGTTAGTTGTGAGGCGTCACTGCGGCAGCGCGTTAGTTGTGAGGCGTCACTGTGGCAGCGCGTTAGTTGTGAGGCGGCAGCGCGTTAGTTGTGAGGCGGCAGCGCGTTAGTTGTGAGGCGTCACTGCGGCAGCGCGTTAGTTGTGAGGCGTCACGCGTTAGTTGTGAGGCGTCACTGCGGCAGCGCGTTAGTTGTGAGGCGTCACTGCGGCAGCGCGTTAGTTGTGAGGCGTCACGCGTTAGTTGTGAGGCGTCACGCGTTAGTTGTGAGGCGTCACTGCGGCAGCGCGTTAATTGTGAGGCGTCACTGCGGCAGCGCGTTAGTTGTGAGGCGGCAGCGCGTTAGTTGTGAGGCGGCAGCACGTTAGTTGTGAGGCGTCACTGCGGCAGCGCGTTAGTTGTGAGGCGTCACGCGTTAGTTGTGAGGCGTCACTGCGGCAGCGCGTTAGTTGTGAGGCGTCACTGCGGCAGCGCGTTAGTTGTGAGGCGTCACTGCGGCAGCGCGTTAGTTGTGAGGCGTCACTGCGGCAGCGCGTTAGTTGCGAGGCGTCACTGCGGCAGCGCGTTAGTTGTGAGGCGTCACTGCGGCAGCGCGTTAGTTGTGAGGCGTCACTGCGGCAGCGCGTTAGTTGTGAGGCGGCAGCGCGTTAGTTGTGAGGCGTCACTGCGGCAGCGCGTTAGTTGTGAGGCGTCACTGCGGCAGCGCGTTAGTTGTGAGGCGGCAGCGCGTTAGTTGTGAGGCGTCACTGCGGCAGCGCGTTAGTTGTGAGGCGTCACTGCGGCAGCGCGTTAGTTGTGAGGCGGCAGCGCGTTAGTTGTGAGGCGTCACTGCGGCAGCGCGTTAGTTGTGAGGCGTCACTGCGGCAGCGCGTTAGTTGTGAGGCGGCAGCGCGTTAGTTGTGAGGCGTCACTGCGGCAGCGCGTTAGTTGTGAGGCGTCACTGCGGCAGCGCGTTAGTTGTGAGGCGTCACTGCGGCAGCGCGTTAGTTGTGAGGCGGCAGCGCGTTAGTTGTGAGGCGGCACTGCGGCAGCGCGTTAGTTGTGAGGCGTCACTGCGGCAGCGCGTTAGTTGTGAGGCGTCACTGCGGCAGCGCGTTAGTTGTGAGGCGGCAGCGCGTTAGTTGTGAGGCGTCACTGCGGCATGGAAAACTGACTGTGTTTAACTACCATCATCATAGCAAACAACAACACCTACAGCTTAACACAAGTTAAACAATATCAGGCACAATATATAGCCAGTGGTAGCGCGATATCTGTGCTACCACGGGCTCCACTGCCTGACCTCCCGCTAGCCAAACAGATCCCCATCTGTCCTTCCAGCGACGTCTCCAAGAGATCGTGTGATGACATGCAAGTTGTTTGTTGTTGTTGTTGTTCGTTTGTTGTTGTTTGAAGTTGTTTGTTATTGTTGCGATTTCGCCATCTATCATGCTACACAACTGTTGTTGTGAACAAATATACATTATATATGCATACCTTATAACAGTATAATGTTGCCTCAGAACGTGAGAGAAAGTAAATATGCAAGTGAAATAGTCATTTTCAGTATCATCTTTTACAGTAAAAAAAGAAGAAATTAGCAAACCATGACCCATAAATCACTTGGTGCTACTTGCGACCAGAGGTGTGCGTGGATTCCACAAACGGATCCAATCGTGGATATTTGTAGGCCTTGTGATGAGTGTATTCATGGTTACGAACTGCAGCACATGCATGGGTACGCACCTGTTGAAGAAGAGCACGATGGCCATCATCCAGACACCGAGCACGATCACTATGATACCGATCTCCTCTGCGCTCAGCATCTCGGTTCTATCGCTGTAGGAAGACGGGACAAAGCCCAACGGCACTGCAAACAGACACTCAGATCGGTCAGTTGTAAGTCAAAGTTATATAGTCGATGATGATGATGATTTGGGCTTTAGGGCGCCGCTCTAAGTTATAAGAGCCGAGAGGTACTGGAACCATAACCACATACTGGAACGCACGTACTGTAATATACTGGAACCACATAACAGGCACAAGCTAGAAAGACGGTCTCAGCGACATACCCCTGAGACACTGGAATTGGACACACATAAATAAGTTGTCTTTGCGACGTGTTCAGCCTCGCCCGCCTGTGCCAGTGTGTTTAACTTAGCCAGGTGGGCGGAGAGGAGGGTGATATTCTCGTACACTGTAAACAGTCTACCTCTCACGCCGCTGTGGGAAAAGGTCAGGCGAAAGTAACGTAAACAAGGCGCCACTTGCATGATAAATTCATTAAACAGTTTACCGTATCGAATACACAGCGGGCAAGAAGATGACCTCGTCCTAAAACAACATAGCACCGGGAGCTACACTCAAGGAGTTCGCAACTCAAGTAGTTACTTCTCAGGAAATGTAATCTCTGAGAGTAAGCGTCTAGTGTCGATTCATTGTTCTGTTATCACCACACGAATCAGTGTTACAAAGACTGCTATATTGTACTGCAACATTAAAGCTGCATTACGGACATACACGTAGGTAATATGTAGGAAGTAGCAGCATTTATGGCAAAGTTGCAGCCATGTAATGATCTCTAGTTAAGACAACCGAAAGATTAAGAAATAAATGAAGGCATCTATAAGGAAGATAAAACATGAAATAATGTGATAGAAGGACAAGAGGGGGATGACCAAGGGTTAGTTCCGTTGACGGTTAATTTTGTGTTTCCGTACGCTGTACGTGCCAACTGCCAACGCTACCAATCATGGTGAGTATGCAGGCGTATGTCTGGCGTGAGGACAGCCCAGTACGACAGATACGTTATATTAACTCAGTGAACTCAGTCATTTGTAAGGAGGCGAAGTTGGAACAGTCGAGAAAAGAAAGACACATCCAAGGAGTAAAAAGACGAACATTTCCTGGTGGAAAGACAAGGAATAAACGATATTTAGGCAGCAGCATTCATGTCCTTCAAAATACATACAACTGCGCGGGAATATTGGAAGCCCCACGTGGCGCCCGTTACTTGGTCGCCTTTGATCTTTAAACACTCATTGCCATTAACGAGCCATTCATGATATGAATATGGCGCCACGTCATGTCACACGTCGTATTTATGGTCGTCCAATTACGACATAGTCACCCAGGTAAGTTAGCAAAGAAAGTGACTGCCTCCCAAAGGCATTATGGATGATGGAAGTGTCTAGCATAATGTTGCGACTACGAAATGACCGAGCTGTAGAAGCGTGGCTTCGTGCTGTACAACGTAACACATTATTAATGTTACTAAAGTACTTCCGGGACGTTTCATATTCAATCATGCATGGGAATCAAACATTCAGTCAATAGTCACAATCGCCTTGATGTGAAGCAAGCACCATATTCATTTGGATAGGATTGCAAAGCTTATTTGAATGGAGTATTCACTGAAGTCCCAGAAATCTCCCATATTTTTATACATTTTTATCGTGAATAAGAAATAAATAAGTATGCATAGCGATGAATGGCGAAAATGGTGATGTGGCAGAGCTGGGAGGGCTGGTATCGTACTGTGACAGATGTCGTCCCGGGCCCCACACTGGGCCGGGTGAACAGTTGATCACCACTGTGCACCACTACTGCTTCCCTCTGGACTCTGGTACGATGGACGATGACGCTCAACATGCAATCACCAGCTGTTAACATCCGTGGCATCGAGTCAAAGATCGCTAACTTGGTGTCAGACTCATTTTCTTATGTAACAAGCTGTCTTTGTTCGATAACATGTTGGCACAACTATTATTAAATACATTTTTAGCATTATCCGGCTTTAGGATTTCGGGATTTAACTCGCCATTGACGAACGTCCCAGTCGAACGCAATTGACTGGGAATCAATTATTGCCCCAAGTTATTTTCCGAGCCAATGAGCGCATCGAGGTGCGAGATGTGACGATTGCAAGCTTTCAACGAGGCATGTCTGAGTTGTGCTTCAGAAACCCCAGTGGTTCATGAATAGCGTAGCAATTATAAGTGCAAGTTTAAACAATGTCTGAGTTTGAAAACGGGCCTCGTAGTGAATGGTGAAGGCGTGATGCTGACAATTTTTCATACCTTCACATTGTGCTGCCGTGGCATTACACAGTTCATCAATCTTAAGTCGCCAACATGCATCACCTGACATGTCTCCAAATGACGGTCATTTTCCCAACGAGTTTGGCCTCGTGTCTTGGCGATAAAATTGCAGTGGACGAGGTTTAAATTCATGACAAAAATGTCAGCCCATGCGCTGCATGAACGCTGAAATGAATACTCATCGATCAACATTAAAGGACAACATATTGGTTTTTGGTTTGCACCAGTGGTCTTGCTAAGCCATCCAGTAGGCATGCGGTGGTACACCTTTGTCAGTTGTGAAGTTACTAGTCGCTCGCTATGGAATTCATGAACATGGAAAATATGAGATATCTCAGTTTACGCGGCCATGGCATCCTGAACAGTCCGTATCACATACATATATGCAAACTGACCAGCCGATGCCTCGACACCAGACCAGAGATGCTGGTTTAGCATCACCACCCCAGGCAGAGACAGACAGCAGTGTCGCCGCCCTGTCGCGTGAGGCGCGGTGCGACACCAGACCAGAGATGCTGGTTTAGCATCACCACCCCAGGCAGAGACAGACAGCAGTGTCGCCGCCCTGTCGCGTGTGGCGCGGTTCTGGGTCGCTCGCTCCCTGTCCCAGCTCCGACTGAGTCGCCGTCAACTACCGTCGGCGGCCGCCGGGAACCCCCTACAGGGTATGGAACCCGCAGCACACGGCAGCAGCGCGTCACGGTATATGGCGGTACAGCCTACTCATTTCATAACGAACAGCATAGAGCAACCCTATGGCCTCTACCCGACGACAAAAACCCGTTGCTTGGACATCGTTAGCTAGGTACTTATAATCGTCGGTGGCGAGCCTCTTCTGAAGGGAACGCTGCGCGTGACTGCCTCAGACGGTATTCGCCCTGACGCGACTGCGCTCAAACCCGACTCCCCGGTCCAGGTAGCGACGCGGCGGTGCGCGGACGGATGCCGACCCATTGCGAAGATACCGCACATTTCGGATATTATTCATTAGGCATTCGTTCGTGGGATCTGTGCAAATGTAATGATATGGATATTGTTCTGCCAGACATCGCACCTGATGCACTTCCCGGGCCGAGAATGGGGAGGGCTGAAGCGATTTGCATATCACGTGTCGATAAGATGCGTACTTTACTGATCCCTGTACATGACGAGCATCAGTTTAAATTAATCTAATTTTGGATGCTCTCACGCTTATATACATGCACACGACATGATCTTTCGCGTGCCGGCTAGTCCAATGGCATGCCATGCAAAATTCATTGCCGTTTCGGCCCATATCCACCAGATGAAACGTAGTTTATTAGATGCGATAGGCCGCTTTAGTGCTGATCTTGTTCGATGTATTGAGTAGGCTTTAAATGGCACAAGATGGCCATCAATCTGTAGTCGAATATTAATCCTCGTGAATACTCAACACAAGCATGTGTCTCAACAAGATCGTCTCAAATGCACTACTGATGAAAATCCCTTCAATTCTTGCGGAACGTTCGACGGATAAACAACACATTAAAGCGGAAACGTTTTTGTAACACGATCAGAGATCCAGGAAGGTAGTCACGTGATAAAAGCGAAATGACACATTGATCACAAACAGTCAGAACATAAGCTGTGGTGGGTGTGAGAGCGTCACCCCAGAGGCGTGGCACCGATACAAACGTATATTATAGCAATGGCAGATCAACCAACAAAGGCCCGTGCGTCCGGCCACGACGCCCCCGTCCGGACCACTGCCGGCCGGCCGGCCGGCTCGGCCCGACCCCGAGCTAGGTCACGTGACCATTGATAGCCGCGGGCCAGGTCGACCGGCCGCCACGACTCGGACGCAGCCGGCGCCTGAGCTCGGCGGCCCGGTACGTACAAACCGCTACATCTCCCCCACGTACGAAGCGGACAATGAGTACGGAACTAATCCAAAAACAGAAGTACAGTAACAGACACTTTAAGTTGACGCATCACATTTCCTCGATCAGCCTACGTGGTGGTCGACGCACGCGCTCCGATCGCCGCAACGTCGGAGGGGCACAGAAATCGCCCTCACGCGACGCACGACGGGGCTCGTCCGACGCGTCGGCGGCCCGGTTGGTGGGTGCGACGCCACCGGCAGGGGTGGCAGCCCCACACAGGTCTGCGGTCTCGAGGTCGGGCACCGCATGTCCGTAGCGGCGTCGGAGGTGCCGCTGGTTCCGCGCGAGGACACGGCCCCCCGCCAGGCGCACGTAGTATCGGCGGTGAGGTCCGACCTCGGTGACCACACCGTACCGATCCCACCGTCCTGTGCGGTGGTCCTGCACCGCGACGTGGTTTCCCACGGACAGGACCGGCATGTCGCGCGCTCGCTGGTTGTAGGCGTCCTCCACCTTCTCCTGGTCCCTGGTTACTTGCGCTTCAGCGACGTCCGCCGCCCGCTGCCACTCCGGTGCGAAGCTGCGTCGATGCGCCGGGATGGTGTCCCGGATCGGTCTCCCGAAGACGATCTGGGCCGGAGAGCGGCCGCTTCGCCCTGGGGTGTTGTGGTGTTGTAGGATGCCGCGCGTCCACAGCTCTTCGTCCAGCTGTCCCACGCGTTCATCCCAGCACCTCCTCAGCAGCTTCTTCGCCGACTTCACCGCTGCCTCTGCCCGCCCATTCGACTGCGGGTAGTGGGGAGACGACACATGGTGAGCGATGCCCCATTTGCGAGTAAACGTGCGGAACGAACTCGATGTAAATTGTGGTCCGCCATCGGTCCAGATCGTGTCAGGCACACCCGCACGGCAGAATATGCCTCTCAAGATACCAGTCAGTTTTCGAGCGGGGGCGCACTTCCCAAGAGTCTCAATAAAACGCCACCCAGAACACCCATCAACGGCGACCAGGTACTTGCTTCCTGCGTGTTCAGCGAGGTCTATATCCAGGTGCTGGAAGGGTCTGGTGGCAGGCGGTCGGTGGGTGAGCGTCTCCTTCTGCTGTGTTGGCAGTTCGCGCTGGCATCTGCCGCAGTCTCGAGTGACGTTTTCGATGTCGCGGTCTAGCCCAGGCCAAAACACGATCTGGCGGGCCCTAGCCTTTGTCCGCTCCTTCCCGAGGTGCCCGTCGTGCAGAGACCATCGGATGTGCCAGAGCTGGTCAGGGCGTACTGGCCGGTTCATGAGAGGCTGTCCGTGGATGATGACCTGGTAGTATGTGGATGCCGCCTGGTCATTCCCCGAGGTGCCCGTCGTGCAGAGACTCGAGTACCGCCCGACGGAGATCTCGGGGAATGACCAGGCGGCATCCACATACTACCAGGTCATCATTCACGGACAGCCTCTCATGAACCGGCCAGTACGCCCTGACCAGCTCTGGCACATCCGATTTTGAACCCGGGAACCCGTTCTGGATTGCTTCCTTCAACGCTCGCTGCTCTGGGTCACGCACAGACGCTCGGCGTACCTCCTCCAGACGGATGTCGTGATGTGTTTCCTCCCTGGACGGCGGCGCGCTCGCACCAGGCAGCGGCTGGCCGTCCTCCCTGGACGGTGGCGCGCTCGCGCCGGACTGCGGCAGGCCGTCCTCCCTGGACGGCGGCGCGCTCTCGCCAGACCGCGGCCGGCCGTCCTGCCTGGACGGCGGCGCGCCAACGCTGGGCCGCGGCAGACCGCGGCCGGCTGTCCTCCCTGGACGGCGGTGCGCCAACGCCGAGCCGCGGCTGGTCGTCCTCCCTGGACGGCGATGCTGCCGAAGAGGTCGCTTGTAGAGCCGATATCTGGCACGGATAGTTGTCGGGGATTAACCGGATCCGCTTGGAGACCATCCAGGAGAGTAGAAGTCCTCGGACACCAGGGAGAATGTGGACGTCCTCGTCCAAAGTGGCATCTCCGAGTGACAGGCGAGCTGACTGGATTATTTTTCCGTCGGGCGCTTGAGGGTGCTGAGTGGGCAGATGAAGAGTCTCGACTGATCCGCCCACCAGAGCCAAGAAGTCCTCCCCGCCGACCGTGATGTCGGCGCCGGTATCTGGGAGTGCAGACACCAGCGCCGCCTGGTACGCCTTGGCGTGCACCACAACTCTCGGGGCTCCTCCAGACGACGCGGAGGCGATGATCGTCGACATAGATGATCCCGGCTGTCCGTAACGACCAGGACTGCTGCTGCAGTTTTGAAGTCGCCGGTCTGCTACTTGGGGTGCCCGGCAAACTGCAGCGAAGTGGCCAGTCCTCCTGCACCGATGGCACTCAGCGTACAGAGCCGGGCAGTCCTCCTCCCGGCGGTGTTGTCTCTGTCGGCCGCAGTTTCTGCACTCCGGTGAAGTCCACGGCGGGGAGCTGACGTCACCTCTCTGGCCAGGCTGTCGACCATGAGCCGCTCCCTGTCGACCACCACCAGCCCTCCAGCTGCAGACGCGGCATGACGTCACGGATGGAATGTCCTCGATGCAGATGCCGGCAGTCTCTACCCGGCGGGCGGAGACGTCGGGGCCGCCGAGTTCTCCGGCGTCCCTGGATGCAGCCTCCTGGGCCCTGCAGATGGAAATAGCGGATGCGAGAGACAAGTTTGCGACAGCGCAGAGCTTTTGCACGGTTTCTGCACACCTCAGTCCGGTTACGATCCTATCTCTGATCAATGACTCATTGCATGACCTGCAGAAGTTGCATGAACGAGATAAATCACGGAGAGACGTAGCAAAATCATCAAAGGTCTCGCACTCAGCCTGTACTCTGCAATTGAACCGCTTTATCTCTAACACCTCATTTACTTGCCCGATGGCGTAGGACTCGAGATGTCTGAGAACGGCTGTGAAGTCTTTTCGGTCGGCTTCATCCATGTCCATGCTGCGGACGATTCTCAGCGTGTCGTCCGAGAGACACGCTCTCATGGCCGCCATCTGGCGGCGCGGCTCCATCTCCTCGATGCCCGAGAGGAGCATGTGGTCCTCCCAACGCTCCTTCCATACTCGGAAGGCGTCCCCGCGGTCGGTGGACAGGTCCAACTTCTCTGGCTGGGTAGCTCGCCCGAGCCAGCCGACCCCACTCACGCCACCCGTTCGAGCTACCGTTCCCTCGTTAAGTTCCATGGTGAACGTTACGTTTATAAATAGTAAGTGCCGGCAGGTTGCGCCATGTGAGAGCGTCACCCCAGAGACGTGGCACCGATACAAACGTATATTATAGCAATGGCAGATAAACCAATAAAGGCCCGTGCGTCCGGCCACGACGCCCCCGTCCGGACCACTGCCGGCCGGCCGGCCGGCTCGGCCCGACCCCGGCCCGAGCTAGGTCACGTGACCATTGATAGCCGCGGGCCAGGTCGACCGGCCGCCACGACTCGGACGCAGCCGGCGCCTGAGCTCGGCGGCCCGGTACGTACAAACCGCTACAGTGGGTTCGACGCTAAAGATGCGGTAATATTTCATAAACGGCTGCTCGAAATGAAATATAAAATATACTTCAAACTAAAACCATTGAAGCGTCTTCTTTCTTTGCAATTTTGGTTTTGTTTTGCAAACAGCACGCTTTCCATAAAGAGAATGCATGAGAAGAGACGTCAGCAATTCGTAACACTGGTTTAATTTATGTCAGAAAAAGCCAACAAATATTTTCCGCCCCTGTAGCTCAGTCGGGAGGGTGCTGACCTGACCTCTCTCGAAAAGTCACTTAATTTTTATTTTATTTTTTTATTTGGGATGAATACGTCATTATTGAGCTATAGACCGCCGCTGATTGTCTGACTAAGTGGGATTGGTTGTAAATGTGGCTGTCAGCCAATCAGGAGCGGCACTAACCTAGACCTCATTTTGCAACTTATAAGTTAAATTGCTTAAAAACGGCTAAGTTTTGGTAAAATGACCTTAGTTATTTTCGACATTTCAATAACGGCCAAATATAATGGCTATCTCAGTTCAAAACCAATACAAAGGTGAACCATTCCCTTTAACCCGCGCACTGCAGGGGGGGGGGGGGGGGTGATTTCCGCCCCCCCCCCCCCTCTCAAGTTTTTCAAAGATAGCGAAAAAACGGCGGCGCACAGCGGCGCGGGGTTTTGGCACACCTGTTAGGACATCAATTGCGCACACTTTGAAGAAGAAAAAATAACTTCGGGTCATCTCAGGTCAGGTCACCAGACCAGGTCAAGTGACCTCACCTCCAATTTGTTTGCAGTTGTGCCAAAGCCAGAGTTTTTCACCGATCAGTTTGAAACTTACAAGCTGTCATGAGGGAATAAGTAGTTAAAATTCGTTTATCTCGTAATTTGTATATCGGTGACCTAAGGTCAGGTCAATTTCGTAACCTCCCATAATAAGTCAATGGGGAAATATACAAATGCTTCCTAATTCAAGGATATGTATGATATTAGTCCAATTACTTCTGGATCATGTTATTATAGAATATTCTTGACGATCCAAGTGCAAGTTTTGTTCAGCGATTGGGTCTTTTGAGGTCATGCGAGGTCACCATCATTTTTGTGTCAATAACTCCCGACATAATGAAGATGAGAAGTAAAACAGACATAAATGTGTTTGTCTCGTCGAGACACGTCTTCCCATATGCAACATGCTCTACTTGGGTCACCACTTGACCTTGACCTGAGGTCAAATTTTTAAGTTAATTAACAAGGTGACAATGTATATAATTCGAAACGCCTTGACGAGATAAACACAATTGCGTAAACAGTTTTTTTGTTATTTGTATTAAGTAAAAAGTTAATAGCGAAAAATGATTTAGAAAAAATATCATTTTTCCCTTTTTGACCTCTGGACCTTCAAATGTTGACCTGAGATCAAATTTGAGGACTCTTTACCGATTGCAAATTTCACTGGCTGGCGTTTACTTATTTCTGTTTGTTTCTAACTAGCATAGTTTCTGAGATATATGGGAATTTCTGGAGCGATGTCCTAAAACAGGGAAAATTTGACCTTTGATGACCTCTGGTGACCTCAATTTTGACCTGACCTAAAACAATACTGAAATACTTTCGATATAACATGTATCAAGCTATCAAATTCCGCTGTTTTCTTCTCGCTACGTAGCGTAGTTTTCGAGATCTCAGGGGGGGGGGCGGAAATCAACCCCCTGCAGTTCGTGTTCGGCGCAAAGCCCCTGCAGTGCGCAGGTTAAACATGGGTGGGCACTGTTACTTCAAAATGTAACTTCGTTACTCGATACTCCGTTACTCCCAAAAAGAAACTCGTTACTTGTTACTCCGTTACATCGTCTAAAAATGTAACGGAAATTACAGTTACTCCGTTACTTTTGTAAAACAAAGTGATATAAATTCCGACAGAATGAAGGTCGAGAAGTGAAACCGGTACCAATGTGTTTGTCTCGTCGAGGCACGTCTCCCAATATGCAGCATGACTATCTTGGGTCACTACTTGACCTTGACCTGAGGTCAAATTTCTAAGTTGAATATACTTCGAAGCACCGTGGCGAGACGAACACAATGGCGTAAAAATTATTGCCTTATCTTGATTAGGTAAAAAGTTATTTGCGAAAAACTGTTTTGCAATTAATAGCCTTTTTGACCTTTGATCACCACTGTAGCTTAAACTAGTGACATGAGCTTAAATTTAAAGACACCATGGTGATTGTATATTTCAAGAGCTGTCGATTGCTTTTTTCGTTTATTCCTAGCTATCATAGTTCTCCATATATTTTGGGGTTTCTGGAGCAAAGTGCTAAAATTGTTTATTTGTTTACATATTTTACCCCATTTGACTTCGAAGATATTGACCTAGGGTCATGCAAACTTCGCAAAACAGAGTTCCCTACAGATCCTCCCTACCCTACAAATTTCGTTATTGTAGCTCTTATGGAGGGCGAGATCTTAGGGGGTGGGAGGGCGGAAACGCCCCCCCCCCCCCCCTCCAGTGCGTGTAATTCTCAGAGGCTCGCTACTCGTTACTCGAAGCTCGCCTTTATCATAAACTAGTGCCGCCAGCTTGCTGCCGGCCTATATCAGCTGACGAACAATGTCAACGTTTCGCGGCATCGGCATCAGGAGACAGCTACCTTTATCGCAGTCATTGCGCATTACGCCGCAGTAAAGGGATTATACGGGTTTCCGTCCTGAAAGTAAATGCACTCTTTTGCAGTTGTATAAGCTTTAAACACGTTTAAGACATACAACAGGAACCTCAATGTTCATTTAGTCCATTATTTCAGCAATTATCAGCGTTAAAACTTGGGCGTTTTTCGAGACTAGTATCAGATGAGTACTTGATCCACTGTCCACCACTTTAATCTTAAGATCAATTTTAGAGTTTTGAATTATCTGCAAGTCCTACATTGGATCACAAAATTATTATGCAATTCAAAACTGACGGGACTTTGTATTACTACACACTGTTCGTTGAGGTTTTGTGTTGTTGTGGTTTTCTTATCTCCGGCCTTTAGCGTTGAGAATTTGGTGGTGGCGTATTCATTTTTTGCCATGAAAATTCATGAAAAATATAGAATTTTATTGGAAAACTAGGTAACTGCTGGTGTCGTTGGAACAAAAGAAGCTTATTTTCTTTCAAATATTGCTTATTTTACCGGAAATATGCCATAAGTGAGGTATTTTTATTAGCATAAAAGAGATGACTGGCTCTGCCTCAGCCGGTCCTGCAGAAAATATACGCGGTGGCATCACCGCGCACTTTGGAATGTCCTTACGTGCAGAAGAGGTCATTTCCAGAAAAATGTGGCTACCGTGGGACTTCTACCACCTTTATAAGTACGTTTTACTATGTAATTCAATTATTCTGGGAAAAACCCATATAATCCCTTTAAGCAACAGCCCAACAGGTACGATATTTGGCAGCCCTTCACGCCATATGACATTCGATTTGGTTTTACGTGTGTGAAGCATTGATTGTGCTGGTGCGAATAAACCCGAGCGTGAAGAGAAACAAGTATAGGAACAAAAGTAACTGAGTAACGGAGTAACGGAGTAACGGACTAAAAAGTAACGAAGTAACGGACCACAAAAGCAACTTCCGTTACTCGGTCCGTTACTGTAAACAAAATGTAACGAGTCCGTTACTTCGTTACTAAAAAGTAACTTCGTTAGTAACGGAGTAACAGAGTACCGGACAGGTGCCCACCTATGCCTGCCTTTAAACAATTATATTAAGGGGAGTGTGTCTAGTCAAATACTGAAAATGTGTTTTACCTCCCAGCCGATAGATCTTGCTTTGCTGAATCGAATGGTATCACTCGTTCCTCTGTTCCTCGTTCCATCCAGTGGCTCATGATATTGGATTCCGTTTTGCATTTTCCGTATGTTTACCATACTTTTCCGTCCGTCTTGGTATGGCGCTACATCTGATACCGGCCTGGTATCTATTGGCGCCGCGCCAATACCCGAGTGTTCCGCTCAGCCGCCCGTACGGCGCGGCCGACGACCCTTGTCAGAGACTGTAGTGGGCGGAGCCGGCAGTGAGAAACTTGACATGCCATGCGTCATACAAAAGAGAAACTTGCTGATCACTCCAAGGATAGCAATCAGTGGTCCCACCCAAAGTCATATTCGTATTTTTCAGTTCAAAGTACCTATTACTGCCAAACTTCAAGAAATCTGCAAGGTGGGATACTCCTTTGAACACCCGGATAGTGGGGGGGGGGGGGGGGTAAAAACGACCCCCTTAAGGTTTTTCCGCTCCTGTCCCCCAACGGCCATCAAACTTTTTGACTTTTCCTAAATATTCATACGGCATATTTGGGAAAATGCTCAAAATTTCTGCTCACCAGGGGCGGCTCCAGGCGTGTTTTTTTTTGGGGGGGCATGTTTGGGTTTTCAGCGTGACTCGGCTTTCAAAGGGAATCAGTTCCCATTATCTAACCGTTGTAGATACAAGCCTACGACTTTCACACCTTTCCATACTGCTATTTGTAGGCATGTCGAACATTTTTTTTTTTTGGGGGGGGGGGGGGGGGGGGGATTGCGCATGGGCACCTTCCGGGACGTATTTTTGGAGGCATTTTAGGCCACTGGTATTTCATCGAAATTTGAAAGATAAGAATTTTGAACTCATTGAACCCTGTTAGCTGTTCTCTGCACACCTTCCGGGATTTGTTTTATATTTTTGGGTTTCCCACAGGTGACTCCAGGAACGGGTTTTTGGGGGCAAGTGTATACACAAATGGTGTTTAGTAACTCAAAACGTTATTTCACGGTAGACTATCTCGTGTAATATCATCTGCATGGATCACAATTGTATTTTGTGGCATAGGCGGTTCCAGGGATGGGACGCAAGCGCATGGTCCAATGTTATGGGCGCCTCCAGGGATGAAATTAGGGGGAGTTGTGGAACCACGACGTGTTACTACATAGCAAAAGATATCAACTTGAAACTTGGTGACCTGTTATAGCAATGCCTTGCACACGTTTCACTTTTTTTGTTGAAATTTTTGGTTTCCCAAGGGCGACTCCAGGGACGGATTTAGGGGGCATGTGTTTGACTCCGTTCACACGCAATGTGTTTAGTGTCCCTGAACGTTATTTTGCAGTGGATAATTGCGTGCAATATCATCTGCATGGATCACAATTGTATTTTGGGGCATAGGTGGTCACAGGTATGCAATTAGGGGGAATTGTGGACCAATGGCGTGACATATACAAATATATCAATAAGAAAAGATACAGATAACAAAAGACAGAGCTCAATTCCCCTCCCCTTCCCCTCCTTACGACGCCACTGCACAAATAAAAACTGCCATAATTTACATTCTCATGCATATACATATAATTAGAATCATCTAAAACAGAAATGTGACTGACTTCGCCCATAAATGGTTCACCCCGTCGGCGATGATGTTAAATAAATAAATAGAAATCAAAGCGGCAACAAATATTATAGTGACATCTTTATATACCCCCTTTGGAATCGCCTGAGGACGCCATTGGGTTAATTTCCCCAAACTTTAAAAAGGAGCATATGTTAGAGCATACAATTAGGTGGCGAAATCCAACAACATGAACAAATTGCGTTCAAACAACGTCGCAGGGCAGGAATCCAAAAATTCATGTTTTCCCCCATTTTTGTTTGCTACCTGTATCCGTCCATGACAAAATTTTGGCATATTTATTAATACAGGAATGTAGTTCATGTTCCAAGGAATCGAATGCCACTTTTCCAGAGAGAATCGGTCCAGCAGTTTCCGAGATACGAAGGGGGGGGGGGGCGAATAGCTCCCCCGACAGATTCGTATTTTTTCATCCCGACAGTAATAGGGTTAAATAAGAGTAATTAAGTACAGAAAGGTTTGAATATCCTAATTTTTCGTGCGAATTGTCACATTAGGGCCGTTTGAAGAGTGGTTCGATGGTAACTGATTATCTCCTCTAGGAATATGTGGAGTAATGTTTATTTTCTCCAATATCATTCTTGCAAAACATCAGAACCTCCCATCATCCAAACTAGACTCGGGTAAATATTTATTTGCATTACGAGATAAAGT
Organism: Chirona hameri; assembly: GCA_036785665.1. Classification (NCBI taxonomy): domain Eukaryota; kingdom Metazoa; phylum Arthropoda; class Thecostraca; order Balanomorpha; family Balanidae; genus Chirona; species Chirona hameri. Next base: position 94,320 of record JAXIVJ010001827.1, read on the forward strand.
TAAAACAAACAAATAACGAGAGTTATGTATGTACAATTACGTACGATGAATGCCAATTTTTACTTCTTTTGGCTTAAAAGTGTCATTTTTGAATCTACCTACGCTACAAACTTGTCGGATTTTATACGCAGATGTTGACCACAAAGCTCCCCCATGACGTCTGTTAAACCGAACGCAACTCTCCTAGGACTGCGCACAAGACTGTCCAGTGAGTCCCATCCATTGGCCGGCCGTCAACTACATCCACTATTCACGAGAAATTGCAGCCGACATACGCAGTAGGCTCTCCTGGCCTGCAACGTCCGACGCTGGGCCTGACGCTAACTCTGCCCTAAATCTCCCCGCGGCCAGCTCGGGCCGGGGTTGTAGGGGACGCTTACCCGACCGACGACAGCCACAAGCTTGCTCCGGACGGTGTTTCCGATTTATCGAAGCGTTTCCAAGCCGTTATCGCAGTAATTTGTCCGCATATTGAGTGTGCGGCCGCTGACTGCGTCACTATAGGTAGCGGAGACGCCAGGCGGAGACGCCAGGCGGAGACGACAGGCGGAGACGACAGGCGGAGACGACAGGCGGAGACGACAGGCGGAGACGCCAGGCGGAGACGCCAGGCGGAGACGCCAGGCGGAGACGACAGGCGGAGACGCCAGGCGGAGACGCCAGGCGGAGACGACAGGCGGAGACGACAGGCGGAAACGACAGGCGGAGACGCCAGGCGGAGACGACAGGCGGAGACGCCAGGCGGAGACGACAGGCGGAGACGCCAGGCGGAGACGACAGGCGGAGACGACAGGCGGAGACGTCACGCGGAGACGCTGGTTCGAAACTGCGCCACCAGTTCGGGGCGGAGTTGCTGGTGCCGAACCGCCCCGTACAAGCGTCGGACGACAGCGAGTTCTGGGCGGTGACGGTAGTTGGTCAGCAAAACATGCTATCAACATAGGAAATGTAAGGCAGGCATGCAAATTGCATCCGATGTTTCCGTCCGGCATGCCAAATTAGGCTTCCGGACGGAGGAGGAAATGCAAACGCGTCCGCTACGCTTACGAGTGAAAATGGATTCTTTCTGGGAATAAAAGGTCAGGGAAAAATGATATTTATCGTAATTTACTGATCGATACATGACAGTCCATTCATTAATCGGGTATAATTCACCAATATACAGGGGGGCGATACTTTGCTTTGATGCCCTTTTCCAATGGAGTCGAAGTCTGTGTCGATGCAGTGAGCTGTACTCTACCGTCTGTAGCCTGCATCCTACTAATAATGAGCTGCACTCTCCAGTCTGTAGCCTGCATCCTATTCATGTTTGACATTTAAACTGCGTGGTAAGCGATCAACAAAGCATTATTGTTCGTCATCTGGCTTCTATTGCATCATTAGAAGTCTACCATTAAAGTCATACATAATCTACTCATTTGCAATAGCCTCTTCCCTCACCTGCTTTGATCACTCATGCCTGCGTTATCGAATGATCATGCTGGATGATTTGTTAATAGGTTACGTTGCAAACATTACGTTTATTCATTGAACCTACATTAACTTGCCCAGCTGTAAAGGTGTTGTGATTGATGTGCCACCATCCGGCGCCAAGGGCTGTCTGACCATGAAAAGCTGAGCTATGAAACTAAGCTGTGGAGGAGTTATGGTGCTGAGCTGTAGTGCTGAGCTGTGGTGCTGAGCTGAGGTGTTGAGCTGTGATGCTGAGCTGCGGTGCTGAGCCGTGATGCTGAGCTGTGGACTGTGGTGCTGAGCTGTGGTGCTGAGCTGTGGTGCCGAGCTGTGGTGCTGAGCTGTGGACAGTGGTGCTGAGCTGTGGTGACGAGCTGTAGTGCTGAGCTGTGGTGCTGAGCTGTGGTGCTGAGCTGTGGTGCTGAGCTGTGGTGCTGAGCTGTGGTTCTGAGATGTGGTGCTGAGCTGTGGTGCTGAGCTGTGGACTGTGGTGCTGAGATGTGGTGCTGAGCTGTAGACTGTGGTGCTGAGCTGTAGTGCTGAGCTGTGGAGGAGCTGTGGTGCTGAGCTGTGGTGCTGAGCTATGGTGCTGAGCTGTGGTGCTGAGCTGTGGTGCTGAGCTGTGGTGCTGAGCTGTGGTGCTGAGCTGTGGTGCTGAGTTGTGGTGCTGAGCTGTGGTGCTGTGCTGTTGACTGAGGTGCTGAGCTGAGGTGCTGAGCTGTGGTGCTGAGCTGTGGTGCTGAACTGTGGTGCTGAGCTGTGGTGCTGAGCTGTGGTGCTGAGCTGAGGTGCTGAGCTGAGGTGCTGAGCTGAGGTGCTGAGCTGTGGTGCTGAGCTGTGGTGCTGACCTGTGGTGCTGAGCTGTGGTGCTGAGCTGTGGTGCTGAGCTGTGGTGCTGAGCTGTGGTGCTGAGATGTGGTGCTGTGCTGTAGACTGAGGTGCTGAGCGGAGGTGCTGAGCTGTGGTGCTGAGCTGTTGAGGAGCTGTGGTGCTGAGCTGTGGTGCTGAGATGTGGTGCTGAGCTGTGGTGTTAAACTGTGGACTGTGGTGCTGAGCTGTATGATGAGCTGTGGACTGTGGTGCTGAGCTGTATGCTGAGCTGTGGACTGTGGCAAGGAGCTGAGGTGCTGAGCTGTGGTGCTGATCTGTGGAGGAGCTGTGGTGCTGAACTGTGGAGGAGCTGTGGTGCTGAGCTGTGGTGCTGAGCTGTGGTGCTAAGCTGTGGTGCTGAGCTGTGGTGCTGAGCTGTGGACTGTGGTGCTGAGCCGTATGATGAGCTGTGGACTGTGGTGAGGAGCTGAGGTGCTAAGCTGTGGTGCTGAGCTGTGGTGCTGAGCTGTGGACTGTGGTGTTGAGCTGTGGTGCTGAGCTGTGGTGCTGAGCTGTGGTGCTGAGCTGAGGTGCTGAGCTGTGGTGCTGAGCTGTGGAGGAGCTGTGGTGCTGAGCTGTGGTGCTGAGCTGTGGTGCCAAGCTGTGGACTGTGGTGCTGAGCTGTGGTGCTGAGCTGTAGTGTCGAGCTGTGGTGTTGAACTGTGGAGGAGCTGTGGTGCTGAACTGTGGTGTTTAGCTGTGGTGCTGAGCTGTGGTGCCGAGCTGTGGTGCTGAGCTGAGGTGCTGGGCTGTGGTGTTGAGCTGTGGAGGAGCTTGGTGCTGAGCTGTGGTGCTGAGCTGTGGTGCTGAGCTGTGGTGCTGAGCTGTGGTGCTGAGCTGTGGTGCTGAGCTGTGGTGCTGATCTGTGGTGATGAGCTGTGGAAGAGCTGAGTGCTGAGCTGAAGTGCTGAGCTGTGGTGCTGAGCTGTGGTGCTAAGCTGAGGTGCTGAGCTGTGGTGCTGAGCTGTGGTGCTGAGCTGTGGTGCTGAGCTGTGGTGCTGAGCTGTGGTGCTGAGCTGTGGTGCTGCGCCGTGGTGTTGAGCTGTGGTGCTGAGCTGTGGTGCTGAGCTGTGGTGCTGAGCTGTGGTGCTGAGCTGTGGTGCTGAGCTGTGGTGCTGAGCTGTGGTCCTGAGCTGTGGTGCTGATCTGTGGAGGAGCTGTGGAGGAGCTGTGGTGCTGAGCTGTGGTGCTGAGCTGTGGTGCTGAGCTGTGGTGCTGAGCTGTGGTGTTGATCTGTGGAGGAGCTGTGGAGGAGCTGTGGTGCTGAGCTGTGGTGCTGAGCTGTGGTGCTGATCTGTGGAGGAGCTGTGGAGGAGCTGTGGTGCTGAGCTGTGGTGCTGAGCTGTGGTGCTGATCTGTGGAGGAGCTGTGGTGCTGAGCTGTGGTGCTGAGCTGTGGTGCTGAGCTGTGGTGCTGAGCTGTGGTGTTGAGCTGTGGTGCTGAGCTGTGGTGCTGAGCTGTGGTGCTGAGCTGTGGTGCTGAGCTGTGGTGCTGAGCTGTGGTGCTGAGCTGTGGTCCTGAGCTGTGGTGCTGATCTGTGGAGGAGCTGTGGAGGAGCTGTGGTGCTGAGCTGTGGTGCTGAGCTGTGGTGCTGAGCTGTGGTGCTGAGCTGTGGTGCTGAGCTGTGGTGCTGCGCTGTGGTGTTGAGCTGTGGTGCTGAGCTGTGGTGCTGAGCTGTGGTGCTGAGCTGTGGTGCTGAGCTGTGGTGCTGAGCTGTGGTCCTGAGCTGTGGTGCTGATCTGTGGAGGAGCTGTGGTGGAGGAGCTGTGGAGGAGCTGTGGTGCTGAGCTGTGGTGCTGAGCTGTGGTGCTGATCTGTGGAGGAGCTGTGGAGGAGCTGTGGTGCTGAGCTGTGGTGCTGAGCTGTGGTGCTGATCTGTGGAGGAGCTGTGGAGGAGCTGTGGTGCTGAGCTGTGGTGCTGAGCTGTGGTGCTGATCTGTGGGGGAGCTGTGGAGGAGCTGTGGTGCTGAGCTGTGGTGCTGAGCTGTGGTGCTGATCTGTGGAGGAGCTGTGGAGGAGCTGTGGTGCTGAGCTGTGGTGCTGAGCTGTGGTGCTGATCTGTGGAGGAGCTGTGGAGGAGCTGTGGTGCTGAGCTGTGGTGCTGAGCTGTGGTGCTGAGCTGTGGTGCTGAGCTGTGGTGCTGAGCTGTGGTGCTGAGCTGTGTCTGGACATTGGTCAATAGCCTAGTCATTGTCTGGTCATTACTTCCAACTTCCAAGACACCTGACCTCTGGTATGATATAAGCTTACCGATTCGGATAAGGAAGACTAAGCTGCTTTGATGGCTCTGATAACCTCTCTAGCAAATTGATGTTCGACAGGTGTAATTTGACATGAAAGTGGCTTCCATGGAACATATGTAGCTGCTTGTTATAACATTTCCGACGTAAGGTCATGGCGCATTATTTCCACGTAAAAACTGGATGTAAGTAACGTTCAATCATACCTTAATGAGCGGTGAAATGAACAGGCGAACATATTTACGAATATACTAGTATAGAAGTGTGCCGTAGCTTGTCAGTCAGTCCTTCAGCCAATCATTTATTTAGCCGAAACCATCCACAACGTGGCTATTCCGATTCCTGTACATGTGGTAAACACATTTGTAGTGCACGACAAAATTACAAACAGTTTACATAGACACTGATGGAAAATAGCTTGACGAACTATTTGGTGGCACTCGCTCACGTCATGCACTCGGTTCTTGCCAATGCGGCTTCAAACGCGCGCCTGGACGGAGCGACTTTCACGGCTGGTAGCAGTGCATTCCACGTGCCGACTGCTCGGTGCGAGAAACCCTTCTGTGTCTGACTCAGTCTACATTTCGGGAGATGAAGGTCTCCGGCGTCGGCAGCCCTAGTGCTCCTGGCAGATACGTCAGACCGCTTGGTGAACATGTTACGCAGCTCCGACACTGTTACGCAGCGCCGACACTGTTACGCAGCGCCGACACTGTTACGCAGCGCCGACACTGTTACGCAGCGCCGACACTGTTACGCAGCGCCGACACTGTTACGCAGCGCCGACACTGTTACGCAGCGCCGACACTGTTGCGCAGCGCCGACACTGTTACGCAGCGCCGACACTGTTACGCAGCGCCGACACTGTTACGCAGCGCCGACACTGTTACGCAGCGCCGACACTGTTACGCAGCGACGCACGACACTGTATATAGGACACTGTTCGCTAGTCCGGGCTTTGTGGACGTTGGTACAGTCGTGTCGGGCGACCAGTGCCTCTACTCTCTCCCACCCGAGAGACGCGAGAGCTGGCGAGATGTGGTCTCTACGTCGCACGCCGATGACGAGCCGAGCGGCAAAGTTCAGGCACTGCTGAACGCGATGCAGACGGCACTGGGCAGCCCCTCCCCAGGCGGACAGGCAGACAAAGGATATGAGGAAAAACGAGTGTTTGCACGAGGAGTTTAAGGACGTCAGGAGTGAGGTGATGGCGGATTTTATACAGAGATGCGGTGATGACATTGCACCTTTTTAGGTGCGTAGCCAAGGGGGGGGGGGGCGACGGTTGCGGCCGCCGAACGCTTTACTGAGGTCAATCGTTGTTAGCGACGCGACGTGGCCTCTGTCAATGGTCTGACTGATCCATTCGACAACGTCGTACACGGCGTCCTCTGTACAGTGGTTGGGCCGGTATGCATACTGCATAGGAGAGAGCACGTGGTTATCACGCATCACGGTACGAGTTGGAGCGATACAACCTTTTCAGTAATTTTCGACAGAACTGACATAATCGAAATTGGCCGAAAGTTGTTAACATTGGTTCGGTCGCCGGACTTGTAAATGGGGACAACACGCGAGATTTTCCATGCAGTGGGGAACACCTCAGTGACTATGGAATAGTTTATCAAATGCAGTAAGTGAGGACCTATGACGGGGAAACAGTTTTTGACTGCGAACAGAGGCACATCATCCACGCCAACCGCCTTGGAGCCACTCATCCGACCTATGGCATCCCATAGCTCGGGGAGGGTGGCAGGGCGCAGCGTCAGGGCGGATGCACAGACTCGGGGCGGCCGGGGACCGGTGGTGGCGTCACCGTCGCGGGCGACCTCGGCTGCTATGCGCGAGCCGACGGACTTGTGTCCCATTCCTCTCGAACGCCCACTGGGACACTATCCAGATAATGACTGCGCCACGGGCCCATCATTTCCCGTTTTTATCGCTCTCTTGGCAGCATGTTTGATTGCTGGGATGCACATAAGATGGCTTGTGTCGCCTTTTGTTTGTCACAATCACCATTGATAGTTGCAGTGACGTTGACAAAGGGCCACTCTGACCTTTGTGGCCGAATAGCCCGCAGCGTACCGTCCATTTGTAGTTGGGCAGTACTGCACGGATCGATTGGTCGATGGAACGGACTGCAGTGTGGTGCCGAAACGACGGCATGCAGAGCCAGGAATGCCATCTATGACATCAAGTGGATCGAGTTGTATCGAGACAGGACAGGCCAGGGGAGCACATGAGAGGAAGAAACAATGAGGCGCATAGTGATGATGCAACAGCTATCAGTTACTGACCGGCCGATGTATTAATCCTCAGTAAGGATATTTGTGATGTCAGTATGGCATGTTATGTCAGTATGTCAGTATGACATCACCTACATAACGGGAGACAAATATCGTGAATTTGTCGCCGTGAATTGTCAACCTGCTCCTTTTCCGATGAGTAATGTGGCCAAAGTTATTCATTTTTAATTGGAATGATATTTGCTGTCAATTGCTGTCTGTACCGTACTAACGTAATTTAACATCGTATCGCATAGTATGGAATTTCTGCCACAGTTTCTACTGTCAAACGCTTCTTTCTACCTATTTCTAGTTTCCTAGTCTGACAATGCTTGCAGTTTTTTCTCGATAGTTGTATAATGGCATTCCGGCTCTCCTACTCACAGGCAAATATACTTTAATGGACGTGCTCCTGAACAAATTTGCTATTGGACGAGCCGAAGGCGAGTTCAATAAGAAATCTTTCGGGCGGGAGTTCATTAAATATTTTATCATGCAACTGTTCGCCCGATCCAATAATCCAATAATTCATGACCAAATATGGTATGATCCAATAACGAAAGTGTTATTGGATCCTGTAGAGTCCATTATCACTTCCGGTGTTTTTCCCATTGGCTTCAGCATTACGATTAGAGCTGCCACTTTTCAGGCCTGTGACTACCCGCGCCGCGCCGCAAACACTGTTCAACTACCCACCACTACCCACGTGCTCAAATAAGCTGTGAACTACCCACAACTACCCTCAACATAAATTGTATTATTTTAGGATTGAAGAAAATTAAAGCAAAAACCTTTAAATTATGCAAATTCATGCAATAAACTTGAATGATATTGCTGAAATGAAAGGCGCAGTCACTGAAATAAGGTTTACAACTTTCCTTTTTGAAAAGTTGAAAATTCTGCTACCCGCCAACTACCCACTTCAGCCAAATGATTACTTGTGCTACCCACAACTACCCACGTCTCGTGGGTAAGCGGGTAGTAAAATGGCACCTCTAATTACGATCCATAAACACATGCATGTATTGGTAAAATATGTGTAACACGTGCTGAATAGGAAACGGTCTCTCAGTTGCATGATGTAGCCAGGATTTACCAAACTTCATCACTTTATAGAGTTTAGTGCTTGTGCGAGGAACATATTTGATATAATTAATAAACTAAAAAAATGTTTTAATTGTCTTTAAATGTTTTTAAAAAAAAATGTTTTAATTGTTTTAAATGTCGAAATGTTTTACTGTTTGATAAAGGCCTGTGGCCGAAATATTACAACATAATAATAACATTTTGATAACATTGGATTTTCACATTTTCGAGGAAAAGGTCATTTTTTTAGTTTATTAATTATATCAAACTTCATCACTGTTAATCTTCACACCGGTAATTTCAACTTTTCTCTCCGCTGCGTGTGATCGATACCAGCAGAAAGTAACACCGCCACGCAGGTCAGCGGTACACCGCCAGCCAATCAATAGCCATTATAGCCGAATAGCCGAGGGAATTGCACCGCTGATTTGCTGGATTGGTCTCCAATAAAGCGCATTGATGATCTATGCACACCACGGCTGTGGCTGTGGCAAGATGTGTGCTATTTGTACCAGACGACGAGGCACCCCCTCTAAGAGTGCCGTGTTGTTCTATGCTCCATTTGCCGTTTCGAAACGCTATTGGCATTTGTGTGACGAAATAAAAACATCATGGAGCCCAATTAACGCCTACGCCTAACATACACAGAGTGCAGAACACACATAGGACAGCTCAGGATGCCTCTTGAGTCTTAATGCTTCCAAATCTGCGCACGGCAATGGGTTCTGTAATTGGATATGTAAAGTAGCTCAAGTCAATTTTCTAGGTTGAAATAAATCATTTTAATATGAATGCAAGGAGTTACGTAAAAGCAGAGCAATTTGCCAAAATTATACACGATACTGAATAAAGTAATTTATCTGGATCAAGCTGAATTGCATATGGTGCCCGTGATTGTCGGCCCAGTCTTATCGCAGAAACCACGGTAAGCTAACTTGCAATTTAAAATGACATTACAGGGCTATTTTAGCCAATCTTTATAGCCATTAAATTACCCATTGCATTACCTTCTTAATTACAAAGAAACGAAGCGCTAGGTCTATAGTACTGGTCAAGGGGTGTTTGTGCTCTGCACTGTGTTTTTTAGCAAGCTTAATTCACATGTACACGGGGCAGTGGTGGCACTTTATGAAATCGGTTAGGGGGGGGGCAACGGCTGAATGCTCAAGTTGAAACTAAATGGCCAATACTATATATATATGTATATATAGTGCATAATTATTATATAATATACTTATTATAAAACTATTACAATTATTACAATAATGGAACCATTTTGTCCATTTCACACAGGAAAATACCAATTGTTTCCCAATTTCCTTCTTTCAGCCCATAAAATTGACAAGTTACTAGTTAACTGAAATTGATAGGTAAACACTGACTGGTCATATCATTCGTTTTTTTAAGGACAGCAACACAATTTCGAAGCCGTAAAATGTTAAATTATCGCCATCGATGGCCAATTAAAAATGCATTTGAAAAACACGTTCCTCATACATAATTTTCACATGCCAGCCGGAGTCGGCAAAATTTAACTGACTCCGACTCATACAAAAATTACCGACTCCGATAGACTCCGATTCCGACCCCTAGTCTGCAAGACTGGTTCCGACCGATCAATGGCTCTCTCAGCCTGTTTAAGGGCTCTCCAGAATGACCGAGAGCTTTCTCAGACTTGCACAGGGCCCTGCTATGTCTGGCAATGGCCCTCTTAGACAAGCGTAAGCCCCCCCCCCCTCTCCCCTCAGATCAGACGGTGGTCATCTCTGGTCGACCGATGATCCTCTCAAAGAAGCGAAGGGTGCTCTCTTAGGGACTAAGGGCTCTCTTAGGTCGGAAAAGCGCCCCCCCACCCTTGGACGATTAAGGGTCCTTTCAAACTGGAAAGCAGACCTCTCAAACAGGCATAGGGCCCTCTCAGGCCTGACATAGGTCATTTCAGAACGACAAGGAGCCTAAGGCTTTAAGGCCTGGAACATACTGTCTCAAACCAACTGAGGCCCCTCTCAGACAGCCGGGTTCTTTCCGGCCTAGACAATGGCCCTCTAAGACCAGCCTGGGTCCGCTCAGGCCTGGCAAGAATCACTCGAGCCGGCCGATGGCCCCCTCAGGCCGATTGAGTTCTCCTTCAGGCCGACCAAGGGCCCCTCAAGTCGACCGAGAGCCCCTTAAGGCCGACAGAAGAGCCCAACAGGCACACTAGTGACCCATATAGGCCGCCCGAGGCTCACTCAGGCCGACTTACCCACATTGTGTGCAATTCTTGACCACGGGTCAGCTCAGGTCAGGTCACGTGACCACGCTTCCAAATAAGTTTGCGATCGTACCACAGCCACAGTTTTTAGCCGATCGATTTCAAACTTACAGGATTTCATAAGGTCATAGGTACCCACAATTCGAATATCTAAGATGTGAATATCGGTGACATAAGGTCGCCGGTCGGGCCAATTTCGTGACCTCCCATTATAGTCAATGGGGACATATTAAAATGTTTCCTTTTCCAAGGATACGCATGATACCGGTCCAATTCCTTCTGGATCATGTTATCATAGGCTATTATTAATGATCCAGGTTAAATTTTTGTTCAGTGGCCTCTACAGGGTCAGCCGAGGTCAGCTGAGGTCACCAACAATTTTGTGTCAATAACTCTCAATAGAATGAAGATAAAGAAGTGCAACCGGCATCAATGTGTTTGTCTCGTCGAGACACGTCTCCCAATATGCAACATGACCTACTTGGGTTGCCACT
>JAXIVJ010001827.1:110000-125541 GCA_036785665.1 Chirona hameri
CGAGACCTTTGTCATGCTTCAGAGATCCCTGTTAGGTCTCTGAAAAGAACCTTTACCGGTGTTTGGAAAAGGTTTAAAAGATGTGGCTCTTTGCTGAAACCTTTTTCTAGCCTCAGAGACCCCTGTTGGGTCTCTGAAAAGAACTTTATCTGGGTTTAGAAAAGGTTTCAAAGATGTGGTTCTTTTCGGAGACCTTTTTCTCACCTCAGAGGCCCCTCTTGGGTCTCGCCATGGGTTCTCAAAGAACATTAACCATATTTTGTGAAACCCCTACAGCTTCTTTAATTACAAAGGTCTCACAAAAGAATCTTATCCATGTTTCGAAAAGGGTTTCAAAAGTGTGGCTCTTTTTCGAGAACCTTTTCTTGCCTCGGAGACCCCTTTTAGGTCTCGCTTGTTTCTGAGTGTATGCAAGCGTTTCGTCACGCTGTTATGATGTATTGGCGTAGTAAAAAACAAATCAGTTTCAATAAATGAGTTAGTGCAACAGCTTGATCTAAACAATATCTTTAAATACAACAGTTGGATTCATTCACTGATCTCACCGCCACAAGATGGCATATATTACAAGTGTGTATGAGGCAGTCTCATGTTGCTCTTACGCCCTGCCAACGAAGGTTTTCTGTTATAATCGCCCTGAATTCATGAATTCGAACATCGCCTGGCATGTGGTTATTTAGTCACCAGTTGACAGTTACCTCATGCCCATGCACGCTAACAACTGAATGATGTATGGAGACATATATAGGAGGATCGTATGGAGATAGAAGGGGACTCACTGGTCGGCGGCATATCGTCGCATAGGGGAAAGCCGTTACTTGCAGGCATGTGGACTGTATGTGAAAAGGCTTATTTAATTAGGGGCAGAACAGAGTAACTCTTGGTTGATGTGCCTGAGTCATGATTGCGTGAGTGTGCGGTTCTATGCCGTGGGAGTGGGTGTGTTTTCTTCGCTGTTCCGCCTCCCGTAAATGTTGTTTGCTAATGTCTTTTGACATGTGTCACCTCTACAGCTTATCGACTTAACACTCCAAATAACCATTTTATCCTGGAGGGGCTTGAATGTCAACACATGAAAGCACACAAGCATGATAATTCATCAGAATAGAACTCATTCACTCGAAATAAGACCCTGGTGGGCGGCACATGGCATTCAGCGTCTCACCGATGGGTGGCGACTCACGTGTGGGCGGCTGTGGTGGGCGACACATGGCATTCAACGTCCCACCGATGGGCGACCACTCACGTGTGGGCGGCGTGTGGTGGGCGGCACATGGCATTCAGCGTCCCATCGATGGGCGATGACTCACGTGTGGGCGGCGTGTGGAAGAAGATCACCGGACTGGTGCCGAGCAGGGAGCCGTTCACTGATGACGTCATCACCAGCCGGTACTGTGTCTCTGGTCGCAGGTTGTCCAGGGTGGCCGTGCGACGGTGGCCCAGCACATCAGCTACCACCCGGTAACTGCAGGGCGGGACGGGGTGGGGGGGGGGGGGGGGACAAGGTCACCACAAACGGCGTCAGACGGGCGCCGTTGGGGGAGGCAGAAGTGCTGACCGCCCCACAGGATTCAACGATCAAGTATGAATACTAGGACAGCTTACGATTAACAAAGAGAGAGAGAGAGAGAGTTAGACGCTTCCGTCAAAACGTTCTAGTTCTGCTATTTGGTTTCGGTAGAGCAAGATTGGCTTCGTGTAGCGTAGAGTTGAACGTTATATTTGCCTGTTGCTGCGTTTGAATCGCACTGAACTTGAATGTATAGACTCATGCATACATTAAAAATACGTTGTGCAGAGTCCACAACCACCTATTTAGCATCAGCATACAAATATTCATATGCAATTAAAGGGAGTGTGCCTACTCACATCGCTTACTTGGGGTTATTGACACTGGTCTATAGAACAGAATTTTCTGAATTGACCCATGACTTCGTTTGTCCAGATTCGCCCTAGTTGCTGAGATATTCCAAAGACTCCAGGAACTTGCTGGGCGCAAAAAGTTATCGGGTAGACTCCAGAGGGCTTCCGCTACTAGAAGCACTGCAACTATCGATTAAACTGCTAGCATATTGTTAGCGCCGGCCAATAGCAATTCAACTAAACAGCTCGTGCACGCTGACAACAGCAGCCGAACAGAAACTGGACGGCCATCATGTTTTTCAATGATGGCCGTTTCGATGATGGCCGATGGCCATTTTTTGAAGAAGATATAAATTTAGAGCTACGAAACTTGCACATAATAAAGTTCATAGTGGCAAGAACGTGCTGTGCAAAACTTTTCTTTCTATCTTGCATGATGTGACCGTAATTGTATTGTCTTATGTGCGCCGTTTTACATAACATCACCATAGTGGCGATCGTTTTATAGATATCGAAACCAAAAATAAGCACAAAAACAATATAAGTGAAAATTCAACTAAAGGGGCTCCAGATGTGAATTTCATCATATACAACAAACAAACCAATGGCTACTTACCGTATGAAATATTTTTTGACATTCCAAAACAGTAGGCACACTCCCTTTAATGCTTCCTGAGAAAAGGTTTGATTGAAGAGAGTCTGGTGTCTTACGGTGTGCCAAATACGTCCAGACAAGTTATTGGCATTCAGAAAGATGTGTCCTGTTGCCATATTGGTTCTGTTATGTATTCTGTTGTGTCCTGTTGCCATATTGGTTCTGTTATGTATCCTGTTGTGTCCTGTTGCCATATTGGTTCTGTTATGTATCCTGTTGTGTCCTGTTGCCATATTGGTTCTGTTATGTATCCTGTTGTGTCCTGTTGCCATATTGGTTCTGTTATGTATCCTGTTGTGTCCTGTTGCCATATTGGTTCTGTTACGTATCCTGTTGTGTCCTGTTGCCATATTGGTTCCCTGCTTGCCGGGTTTCTGACCTGAATGGTATCAGCTTTAAATAAGTTGCCATTTAAACGAGTAGAAGGTCTGCTATACTCGATTTGATTTCGTTAAGTGAATGTGATTAAAATGTAATGCAGAGATTTGTACTGGTTAGCCTTTGACCATGGCAGTCATAGTCTGAACGTACCACAGATTCGTTCACGAGATTGCTCGGATTGCTAGGAACTGGTGACCAACTTTGATACATATCTGAGAAAAACCGAATGTCCGGTCGATTTTCTGTGACTCCGGGTATCGGACCGCTGCCAGCTGAGCACACAAACACAGTCAGCGTAGTCAGCAGCCGCCGTCAAAGTCGGAAAAGCTGCTAACCGAGCTCAGCCAAACGGAAAGCTCTCAGCTGTCTTTGTTCGCACGCCAGAGACTGACATCTTATCCGCACAGTGCTCTGACTCCGTCTGACAGACACCCGAATCCCATCACCGATCGGACAGGCACCTGAATCCCATCACCGATCGGACAGGCACCTGAATCTCATCACCGATCGGAAAGGCACCCGAATCCCATCACCGATCGGACAGGCACCTGAATCCCATCACCGATCGGACAGGCACCCGAATCCCATCACCGATCAGACAGGTACCTGAATCTCATCACCGATCAGACAGGCACCTGAATCTCATCACCGATCGGACAGGCACCCGAATCCCATCACCGATCGGACAGGCACCTGAATCCCATCACCGATCGGACAGGCACCTGAATCCCATCACCGATCGGACAGACACCCGAATCCCATCACCGATCGGACAGGCACCTGAATCTCATCACAGATCGGACAGGCACCAAAATCCCATCACCGATCGGACAGGCACCCGAATCCCATCACCGATCGGACAGACACCCGAATCCCATCACCGATCGGACAGGCACCTGAATCTCATCACCGATCGGACAGGCACCAAAATCCCATCACCGATCGGACAGGCATCCGAATCCCATCACCGATCGGACAGGCACCTGAATCCCATCACCGATCGGACAGACACCCGAATCCCATCACCGATCGGACAGGCACCCGAATCCCATCACCGATCGGACAGGCACCCGAATCCCATCACCGATCGGACAGGCACCTGAATCTCATCACCGATCGGACAGGCACCAAAATCCCATCACCGATCGGACAGGCACCCGAATCCCATCACCGATCGGACAGGCACCTGAATCCCATCACCGATCGGACAGGCACCCGAATCCCATCACCGATCGGACAGGCACCCGAATCCCATCACTGATCGGACAGGCACCTGGATCTGATCACCGATCGGACAGGCACCTGAATCTCATCACCGATCGGACAGGCACCTGAATCTCATCACCGATCGGACAGGCACCTGAATCTCATCACCGATCGGACAGGCACCCGAATCCCATCACACCGATCGGACAGGCACCTGAATCTCATCACAGATCGGACAGGCACCCGAATCCCATCACCGATCGGACAGGCACCTGAATCCCATCACCGATCGGACAGGCACCCGAATCCCATCACACCGATCGGACAGGCACCTGAATCTCATCACAGATCGGACAGGCACCCGAATCCCATCACCGATCGGACAGGCACCTGAATCCCATCACCGATCGGACAGGCACCCGAATCCCATCACACCGATCGGACAGGCACCTGAATCTGATCACTGATCGGACAGGCTCTGAATCTGATCACCGATCAGACAGGTACCTGAATCTCATCACCGATCAGACAGGCACCTGAGTCTGATCACCGTTCGGAAAGGCACCCGAATCCCATCACCGTTCGGAAAGGCACCCGAATCCCATCACCGATCGGACAGGCACCCGAATCCCATCACACCGATCGGACAGGCACCTGAATCTGATCACTGATCGGACAGGCTCTGAATCTGATCACCGATCAGACAGGTACCTGAATCTCATCACCGATCAGACAGGCACCTGAGTCTGATCACCGTTCGGAAAGGCACCCGAATCCCATCACCGTTCGGAAAGGCACCCGAATCCCATCACCGATCGGACAGGCACCTGCATTCTGCATCTCATCACTGATCAGACAGGTACCTGAATCTCATCACTGATCAGACAGGTACCTGAATCTCATCACCGATCAGACAGGTACCTGAATCTGATCACCGTTCGGACAGGCCCTGCATCTGATCACCGATTGGATATGCACCTAAACACATATCGTGTGGGCACGTTCGTACCGTATCCTGCAAACCCGTGATACACGTCAGCAGAAAAAGTGCTGACGCTTTTTAGCCCGTGGTTGCTCGATGGTTGGTGGGCCCTCATCGAATATGGTATGGATTCCCGGCGCCCGATACACGGATGTGGTCGAGCAACCGGTCTGAATTACTAACGCTGCTGGCAATTTCCGGGCCACAAGGTGGCCTCGCTCTGAACTTTGGGGCGTCGCACCACCGCATTAATTGTTCAGCACCTGAACAGATTTCAGTGAATCGGGGCAAATTAGTCCGCGCCTTGCACCGCTTCGCCGCAAATTGTTATAACCAGACAATTACTGGCTGGTTAAAAGACGACGGACGATGGAGGAAAGGAATCTCTGGACTTTGACAAGTACAAAACTATTTGGCACCAGCGACGAAGTTCAGCGAGAATGGCGATATTCTAGCCGCGGAGGACGCCATTCAAGGAAATAGTTCACTTTCAACATGGGGTTTTGAACTGAGATAGCAGTTTTGTAGCCCGTGTTGGTAAACCCATATCTGCAAGTTTTCTTGACTGAAAAGACTTTCCAGCCGAATATATTTGATTGTTTGGCGAAGAAATGCGGTGCTTACGAAAGCATGCGGTGGTTACGATAGCCTTGGCAGAGGCTATACAATCAGCCAATCAGTTTGCAGCTGGAGTTGGGCGCCTTATACTGTGCTAGCAAGCGAACTCTAATGCGAACTCTAATACGAATATAATCAAATCGAGTTTGGAAAAAAATCCAAGGTGAACTATTTCCTTTAAGTGGCTCATAGCGGAGAGCAGGGCTAGAGTGGGTCAGTAGATGTTTCCCGAAGTGATAATTTTATCACCTCTATAGAAGGAGCCCGTTATTAACTTATCCGGTAATAATGATCTCCTTCTATAGAGGTGGCCGGAACAGGCATATGCGTGGAGAGCAGCATTCTGTGGTTATTCCGTAGAGCTGCTCCAACCTTGTGTTGTGGTTGTTATTTACCATCCGACTGTGGTTATTCCGTAGAGTTGCTCCAACCTTATGTTGTGGTTGTTATTTACCATCCGGCTGTGGTTATTCCGTAGAGTTGCTCCAACCTTGTGTTGTGGTTGTTATTTACCATCCGGCTGTGGTTATTCCGTAGAGCTGCTCCAACCTTGTGTTGTGGTTGTTATTTACCATCCGGCTGTGGTTATTCCGTAGAGTTGCTCCAACCTTGTGTTGTGGTTGTTATTTACCATCCGGCTGTGGTTATTCCGTAGAGCTGCTCCAACCTTGTGTTGTGGTTGTTATTTACCATCCGGCTGTGGTTATTCCGTAGAGTTGCTGTAACCTTGTGTTGTGGTTGTTATTTACCATCCGGCTGTGGTTATTCCGTAGAGTTGCTCCAACCTTGTGTTGTGGTTGTTATTTACCATCCGGCTGTGGTTATTCCGTAGAGCTGCTCCAACCTTGTGTTGTGGTTGTTATTTATCATCCGGCTGTGGTTATTCCGTAGAGTTGCTCCAACCTTGTGTTGTGGTTGTTATTTACCATCCGGCTGTGGTTATTCCGTAGAGTTGCTCCAACCTTGTGTTGTGGTTGTTATTTACCATCCGGCTGTGGTTATTCCGTAGAGTTGCTGTAACCTTGTGTTGTGGTTGTTATTTATCATCCGGCTGTGGTTATTCCGTAGAGTTGCTCCAACCTTGTGTTGTGGTTGTTATTTATCATCCGGCTGTGGTTATTCCGTAGAGTTGCTCCAACCTTGAGTTGTGTGGTGGTTATTTACCATCCGGCTGTGGTTATTCCGTAGAGTTGCTCCAACCTTGTGTTGTGGTTGTTATTTATCATCCGGCTGTGGTTATTCCGTAGAGTTGCTGTAACCTTGTGTTGTGGTTGTTATTTACCATCCGGCTGTGGTTATTCCGTAGAGTTGCTGTAACCTTGTGTTGTGTGGTTATTTATCATCCGGCTTAGAAAGTTCACGTTCAATTGGTTTCGTAGAATAGTTCGATGAAGAGGTCGTCGCTGAACAAGACAAGAGTGCTTGCTCGGTTATTAAATATATATATATATATATATATATATATATATATATATATATATATATATATATATATATATATATATATATATATATTTAATTCCCCTACCCATAATAGGTAGGCAGGAGTGCCCTTCCATGCCCATGTGACCAGAGTACGTTAATTACCAGTGTTTAATAAGGATAGGGTTATGCAATCACGTTAGGTCACACCACTCCCCGCTATTTTGTTTTTGTTGCATGGAAAGGATAGCCGCCACGCCACCTGTATTAGTAAAGGATTTGATCTGAGATTCGGGCGGACAGATAGCCGAGCTAGTAGCGCCCACTCGAAACCCAGATCTGACTATAGTTAGGTGTTATAGGGATAAATGAATACAATTATACTCAGACATATAAACAAACGAAAGCACACAAATATGCACGCACACACACACACACACACACACACACACACACACACACACACACACACACACACACACACACACACACACACGCACACGCACACGCACACGCACACGCAAACACACACGCACACGCACACGCACACGCACACGCACACGCACACGCACACGCACACGCACACGCACACGCACACGCACACGCACACGCACACGCACACGCACACGCACACGCACACGCACACGCACACGCACACGCACACGCACACGCACACGCACACGCACACGCACACGCACACGCACACGCACACGCACACGCACACGCACACGCACACGCACACGCACACGCACACACACACACACACATACACACACACACACACACACACACACACACACACACACACACACACACACACACACACACACACACACACACACACACACACACACACACACACACACACACACATACCCCCCCCCCCTGCTGCCTGCGCCGCCTTGCCTCAGGCCCATGCATTCACACACGCATACATTGAATCAAGTGAAGAATATAACTACAAAAATAGACACAGATGAGGATAGGAAAGTCAATAAAATAAATGAACATAAGAGGGCAGGACCAACTCAAATACATATTAAGAAGTAAATATAACGCTACCACTACAGATACATAATTAGTACTGGTGCAGAATATACTCATGAACATATTTATTTAGGGCATCCTTATTCCTAGGAACATTATCAATATCATTAAATAACATAAAAACTATTGTATTCCACGCCCTAGGAGCAGAGACAGATAGTGAAAATGCTTTATAATTTGTACGTGCATGTGGAATTCTAAAGTGTTGAATAGCTCTGGTGTTGACCGGCCTATGGTATCTAAACATTTCAAAAATTGGACGAGAAGAGTTTCTTTTACATAGCCCAAAAGTATGACTATGTGTTGTTTGCTTACCAAATCTGGAAACTTTAACATTTTGTATTTAACAAAAAGTTATCTAGTGTGGTACAAGTATGGCTTTTTATCAATGATTCTGATTGCTCGCTTCTGTAGTCTGACTAGTTTATCAATTCTGGTTGGATAATTGCTTCCCCAGACAGCAGCACAGTAGTTTAAATAAGGGAGTATTCGAATATTGTATAAGAGTAAAAGATGTTTGGATGAGATATACAATTTGGCACGTCCCATGATACCTATATTTCGACTGATAATATATGCTACATTATTGATATGAGTTTGCCACTTGAGGTTTTCATCAACAATTATTCCAAGATATTTAACAGACTCCTTTCTTGCAATCTGTGAATTATTTATTTTAATATCTAAATCGTTTACAGACTTTCTTGAGAGAAAAAATTGGTATTAGGTCTTTGACACATTTAAAGAAAGCCTATTTGACTGAAACCATTTAGTAACCATGGGTAGTACTGCATAAAGTTTATTTTGTAGCTCTGTCAATCGATGAGCTTTAATAGCAATAGCCGTGTCATCTGCAAACAAGTAAAAGTGAGCTTGATTAGAAATGTTTGAAATATCATTAATATATATAATAAAAAGCAAGGGACCTAAAATTGAACCCTGTGGGACACCCATTTCAACCTTTGCCTGCTCAGATAAATAAGAATCAATTAGAGTTCTTTGCTTTCTATTAGTAAGGTATGATTTCAAAATTTGGTGAAGTTTTCCTCTTATACCAATAAAATGAAGTTTGTTAAGTAAAATATCCAAGCAAACGGTATCAAATCCTTTTTTTAGATCGAGATACAGCACACAAGTGACAATATTTTCTTGAAGTGAGCTAGTTATCTTATCTGTCAAATGTGCAAGGGCATGTATGTGTTATGTTTCTTTCTAAAGCCAAATTGAAGGGGATTGAATAAATTGTGTTCATTAATATAAGTTAAAATTAAAGAATGCAA
The DNA here is from genome assembly GCA_036785665.1 of Chirona hameri. Classification (NCBI taxonomy): domain Eukaryota; kingdom Metazoa; phylum Arthropoda; class Thecostraca; order Balanomorpha; family Balanidae; genus Chirona; species Chirona hameri. The sequence continues at coordinate 119,455 of JAXIVJ010001827.1, forward strand.
TATTGTTTCCAAAATTTTCGAAAAGATCGGCAGCAAGGAAATTGGTCTGTAGTTATTAAAAGCATTTATATCTCCTGTCTTGTAAATCGGTTTAATAATGGCCACTTTAAGATGATCTGGAAAACTGCAGTACTGAGGCAGAGGTTAAAAAAGAAGGTTAAGTGATGAATAAGACTTTGGTAGGTTAGAAGTAATATTTCAGTGCTAATTTTGTCTATACCTCCTCCCACAGGGTTAAAGGAAATAATTATAGACTGTACTACAATAGAATTTGTCATCAATGGCACATCCAATTTATCATGGATAGGTTGAGTTAAAAATTCAAGAGGACTGCTGTCTGAGGGAGGAATGTTTTTTTCCAGGTGCGAACCAATGGATGAAAAAAGTCATTAAATCCCTGTGATATTTCGGCGTTTTTATATGTTTTTCCATCGCTGCCGATGAATGTCGATGGCGGTTCATTGATATGTATTTTATGTTTGTTTATCACCTCATTTAATATCTTCCACGTGTTTCTACAGTCATTTTTGTTTTCTTTAAATTATTTCTCATAGTACAACCTTTTTGCATCCCGTAATATATTTGTCAGTTTATTTCTAAATTGTTTATAGTTATTCGTATTTTTGATATTTGGACATCCAAGTAACTTTTTATATAACTTATTTGTCTTGTTTATAGAACACAACAGCGCAGGAGTAATCCAAGGTTTAACCGCAGTTTTTCTTGAACTTGATTTTATCATTTTTGAGCATTTATAAATGCCTTCCATATAACTTTGTATTAACTCATTGCATGCTTCATTTGCATCAATGTGGTTCTGAAAGTTCTGTAGCTTTACACTTAATAATTTATTTAACTGAGGTGCTTTGTTTTGTCAAATAACATTTTTTGTTTGGTTTTCTGCTTATCTATGGTATGGTTAAACATTAATTATATAAATATTGGAAAATGATCTGATAAATCATCAATAATGACACCTGATTTATCATGAAAGGAGAGATCATTTATGTAAAAGTTGTCTAAAAGTGAGTGCTTTCCATTTTGTATTCGTGTAGGTTTAAAAATAGTAGGGAAACAACTGTAGGAGGATAATAAGTTATTAAAACTGAGAGCATGTTGATCATTATGCACATCTTAAAGATTATAATTAAAATCACCAGCTAAAATGACAGTGTTTTTCTCTCCTTCTAATGTATCTAATAACTTCTCAATATATTCATGAAATGATTTATGTGAGAAACTAGGAGGTCTGTAAATATTACCAATTATGATATTTTTCTTATTTGATTAGGGTATATTAATTTCAACAAAGGTAGCCTCAATGAGTTGTGTTTCAAGATCTCTCCTTTCCTTGACATCATAGTGCTTATTTACATATATCAATGTTCCACCACCCTCACCATCCTCACGACAGGATGCAAAAACATTGCATCCATCCATGACAAATGAGGCAAGTTGATTATTTTGTATCCATGTTTCAGAAATGCAGACCACAGACCAGTCAACACCAGAGGCTGCTAATAGATTTTGAATGTCATCAAACTTGTTTTTTATTGATTTTATGAGGTGTATGATTGCAAATTTGGTATCAGTTTTGGGCCTATCAGTAGGAATTGTGTAATACTTGCACTGTGAAACTACATTATCAAAGTTAGGCACATCCAGAGTAAACAAATCTTCAAATATGGGCAAGTGTATGTCAACCATTTATATATTTAGTAAACATGTTAACCATATAATCTAAGTGATCAGACTGTAGCAATAGTTCCAATTGTTGAGAAAAACATGAGTGGTACCCATTAGGAGGAAAGGATAAGTAGGTACTACAAACTATGAGTAGTTGAGAAAACGCAAGAATGGTTATATGATCTTGGAGCCTAGGATAAAGGAATGGTCATATTCATGATATTGGACATTTGCACTGCAAACTACCTAACAAATTCAGGCAATCATCAATGGAAAAGCAATATACAAACATATCAAATTTATATGTGTAAGGCCCTTCATGCTGGATAATCCTCACTCTATGCACATTTGTTCAACATTTATTCTAGGATATGCAACACTCATTCATCATTAATCAACTAAAATATATTTGGGTGAATCATTCATTGTTTGAGCCAGCCCGCCCCCCCCCCCCCCCCCCACCCAGGGCTCCCACGGAGACACCCATCCCCAGTGTCCAGCACACCAATTTGAGGTAGGTACCCAACAGTGGTCACTCATCCCATATTACACCCACTCAGGTCTACAATATGTCTTTAATAAACACAATCAGAACATGATTATGTTACATATTCAATGTAGACCTTTGAACATGTAAACATGTTCAAGATTTTGCTTGGCAAAGCTTGGTTGCTGGCTACCGAGCGGGCGCGAAGCGCCCGTGAGGTTTTTCGTCAACTTACTAGACAAATTTACATTTGACCCGACCCGACCCGGCCCGACCCGGCCATACAGACGCTTTTCGGAAGCTAATAACTTTGCAACCACTGCTCCGATTGACATCGGGTTTTCACCATTGGATAGGACCATCAAATCAATTTTGATTTGGTTATGGTGCGTTCTGATATGGGTGGTACCACAGCGCGTGGCACCCACAGACGTCGAAATGAACAAAAATAATTTTTGATAAAAAATGGCTTAATTTATATAAGCATTCGTTTGTATACGCTGTAGCAGGCAGCGCTCAGGACGTACTCCCTTTTGGCGGATTCGAGAAAGGAGATCATGTACAATTTAATACCAGTAAAACGCCTTTTTGGGCGATGACCGAGCGAGCGCGCTCTGGTAAGGCTAAAACAGGTTTGAAATAAGGGAGCACACGTGGTAAGGGAGCACACGTGGAAGTAACACGTTGTAAATTTAGCCCTCCAGGTAAGATTGTCAGGCCTCAATGCATGCCAACATAACAATTAAGTTGTATTAAATTGTTCATGATCTCCTTTTTCAAATCCGTCAAAAAAGAGTACGTCCTGATCGCTGCATGCTTGAGCGTATAAATCAATGCTTAGATTAATACAGCCATTTTTCATCAAGAATCAGTTTGGCAAGGATTTTTGTTCATTTCGACGTTCGCATGTGCCAACTGTCACGCGCTGTGGTACCACCTCTGTCAGAACGCACTATACCAAAAGCAAAATTGATTTGATGGACCTATGCAATGGTGAAGACCCAATCTCAATCGGAGCAGTGGTTGCAAAGTTATTAGCTTCCGAAAAGCGTTTGTATGGCCGGGTCGGGCCGGGTCGGACCGGGTCGGACCGGGTCGGGCCGGGTCAAATGTAAATTTGTCTAGTAAGTTGACGAGAAACCTCACGGGTGCTTGGCGCTCGCTCTGTAAAAACTTAATTGTATGTTGGCATGCATGGATGCCTGAGGCCTGTTCGGCATCTACTCATATTATTGGCTTAAGTGACGTCACACCTTTGGTGACGTCATGACACTTTTGAAGACGTCATAGATAGGCCGAATATTCTTGGACAATTGCATTTGCAATGCAGAAGTGGCCTATGCAAAATTGCAGCAGCCTTTCTATATGTTTCTGTTTTCTGTTTTCTTTATTGTAGCTATCCTGCAATCCCGTTGTGACGCCTGAAATACGTGCCTTTGAATTGCTTATGATAATTGATTTATCTATTGTGATCAGAATGGAAGGTAAGCGAAGATGGATTCCTCATTTCTTTGAAGTTTGATTTAATCAACAATGCTTTCATGTAAGACCAAGCAAGTAGCGATGAGGAAGTTGTCATGAATCACGTCAACGAAGACCGTGATCATCAGCCGATAAGGTGAGTTGCTTCATCTTCATCTTCTCAAAATCCACCAGTTTCCGCGATATGTGCCCGCTTATTTTGTCGCCGGCGCCGATATCGTCGAAATTGTATTCCAAAATTGGGCACATCCCAAACAAATTGGCTTAGACATTCTGAGGAGCATGACGGGAGATGACGTCACAATTTCTGACGTCATTCGCCAGTTAGCCCAGGCTCAGTGCGCCTTACTGTGCTTGCGCGGTCGAATAATGTTAGATGTCGAACAGGCTTCTGGCAATTTTTATGGAGGATTAAAAGGACTAAAAGGACTATGTGTTACTGCCACGAGTGCTTCCGTACCGTTTCATATTTCAAACCTGTTTAGATTTACCAGTGCGCGCCCGCTCGGTCATCGCCCAAAAAGGCGAATTAATGGTATTGTATTACTGATGTGTTGGCTTAGCCGAACCCGTGGAGTGAGCACAAACGTCGATTGAGAAACCTACCTTGGTTCACCTAAGAAGTGTTCCTGCATTTAATTGTAGTAGGTATAGGTACGATCTAGAACTTATTTCGAATTATGGCGTCATCCACAGTGACAGTGTTTTACGTCATATCTATCGCAATTGTCGGTTGGGTTCGGTTTCATGCCACGGGAAAAATCACTGTCCAAGGTCGTTAATCTTTTTATCGAACGAAGGGTCTGGGTAAAAGGGTTACATTTTTGCTTACGGTTTGAGTTTATAAAACAGGCGATGCAAAATAGTGTCTGTGAATATAAATGAACTGTGAATATAAATGAACTGTGAATATAAATGAACTGTGAATATAAATGAACTGTGAATATAAATGAACTGTGAATATAAATGAACTGTGAATATAAATGAACTGTGAATATAAATGAACTGTGAATATAAATGAACTGTGAATATAAATGAGCTGTGAATATAAATGAACTGTGAATATAAATGAACTGTGAATATAAATTAACTGTGAATATAAATTAATGAACTCATGGTATGTCACTTGTCTGCGTTCAGTACGGTTAGCAAAATATATTCTCAGGATTGGGTGGATACACGGGATATATGACAAATATATCCCGAAAAAAAGTGGTGCAGTACGCTGACGATACCCAAATTCTGGTCTCAGGCAAAAAAGGATCCCTCCCTCAGCTCATTGCTACCATGGAACAGGCTTTATCATCTCTCCATGCCTGGTTCCATTCCCATGGTTTGCAAGTAAACACCGGGAAAACAGAACTCATGGTCTGTGGTTCCCGTCAAAAATTGTCGCGGCATGGCCCCGACCACTATTCGGTTCCGCGAGGACATAGTGCGTGAGAGCCCCACGGTGAGGAACCTTGTCGTACTGTTCGACAAGAACATCTCGTGGGACTCACACGTGTCTGCCCTCGTCAAAACATTTAGCGGTATCCTCATCGGCCTGACCCACGTGCATCATCAGATCCCTTCGTCACTTATTCCTATCATAGTCGTCGCCCTTGTCATCTCGCACGTCCGATACTGTTTGACTGTGCTCGGCAACGGCTCAGATAAAAACATGCAGCGCCTCCAAAAGATCTTCAATTTTGGTTTGCGCGCTGTCTCTGGCCGACGTAAACTTGATCACATATCGGACGTGCGAGATGAACTGAGCTGGCTCACCGCACAGCAGCTGTATGAACTGCAATCCGCTGATTGATCGGACGCTGACTTGGCCCTCCCGCGCGTGAAAACCGTAGCCGGCAAGAGACGCTTTTTATACAGTGTAGCGCAGCGCTACAACGCGTTGCCGCCGGACCTGCGTGAGGCGTCTTTACCATCTTTTAAGCGTCAGCTCGGTGATCTTTTACATGGTGTATGATGGGTGTCGTGTATGCTTATGTCGGCCGCTGTGTGAGTGTGTGTATGATCATGGAGTGTATTTTAGTTTCTAGTATGCATGTTGCTGGGTGTCGTTTTTAACATGTCTCTACCTTTTAACCATGAGGCGACACTCAGAAATCAGAATAGCCGTTTTATGCATCGGAGAGTGTTTTACTGTCAATACATACATACATACAAATGGGTTGTTTACGTAAATATGAAATAGCTGAGCAGTGAGCATCAATCTGAAACAGCAGCCGATGCTACATCCATCATATAAGAATATAGGACAAAGCCGAGACTCAATGACAAAATAAGAAAATGATGTGTCTGTGTTTGTCTTAAAAAGACTAAAATTGATCAAAACAGTTTCGTCAGTGTAATTTGTTAATTTAACCCGGCATTAACTGGGGGCTCAGCCAAACGCCATTGACTGGGGGGCGTTAAACGCCCCCCCCCTCTCA